>BJBW01003860.1:4753-50639 GCA_004320125.1 Scolopax mira
CTGTGACTGCAGGGGGGTTGGACTAGATGACCTTTGAAGATCCCTTTTTGGACCGGAAAATCAGTCAGATAAAGTTTTTTTTAAATAAGACTTAGAAAATAAGTCATAATAAAGGAGGTTTTTTTAAAAAGAAGGAAGCTTTTGGGCTTGGATATTAAAAGGTTCTGGATGTTCTTTTTTTCTCATTCATATCAGAGAAACTGTGCACTTTATTATGCTTTAACATGTTGGGTATGATGGGTACATTGTTGCTGTGGTCTGACAGGCTTGTTCATCATTGTTCATTTCACAGTTTGTGAGCGCCATTTGTTTTTCTTTTTATCCTTGGATGAAATTGCTGACATATTTCGAGGTATTATTTCGAGCCCACGGCAGATGAAACCATCCCGATCATTATCTATTGCTAAAGACTAATGCCAAAGCGGGTTTGAGATGGGCTTAATTTTTACGTGGGTCTAGTTTATTTGAAAGCTGCCGGTGCTGGTGCAGGCTGGCTCAGAGAAAGCCGAAATATCCAAGAGAACTTCCAGAAGAGCCACGGGAAGGTGTTACCGATGGCAAGGCAGCAGCAGAGGAGGGTGCAGGAGCCGTGCTGCCCGAGTCCACCCTTGCTTAGTTATGGACCCAGCCTCACCCGGGGAGTGGGCAGCGGGGGGGGGGGGGTGTCTCCTTTCCGATCACGAATTTTATTAACCAATTTGTGTTGTAGATGCTACAGGAAGGCAGCAGTGTGGAAAAGACTGCGTGCGGGCTCTAGGCAAAGACTTGTTCTAGCTCTGGAAATGTTTGCTACAGCTTGGAAATAACATGAGCTATTCCAAATCCTTATCAGATTTGAAAGCATTAAGTATATTTATTCCTTCTATTTTCATCCTTTTCTTTATTTTTCTTTGCAATATTTCAGTCTACCATCTACAATGCATGTAACAATAAGAGAGGTGATTGGTTATCTCTATGAATATATAAATCCCAAATGCAGCCAAGGCTGCAAAAGAAAAAGGGAAGTACAGGTGATAAAATTTAAATAATCTCAAGAAGAATGTGTTTGTATTTAGGTGATTAGAGATAAAGTACTGCCTGGCAAAAAAAAGAAGGGAATATGTAACAGTTGTTTGTGAAGTTATTTAAATCTAATTTAAATGCAGCTGTACTTCTGCCCTCAGAACACTTGTTTTTCCTAAAATGCAGTATCTCTTATGAATATTTCTGGGTGTAGCACTGCAGATAAAAGAATCCGCTCTTGAATAAAAAGTATTATAGGGATATTTGGACGGTTTACACGTGTGTACATGTTTTCAAATTGGAAATTACTGTGGAAAGTCTTTGTGAGCTCTCTAGAGCTATTTCCAGAGATAGGTGTTTGATGTAGCATGGCGTAGCTTAAAATGGCAAACTGAAGGCAGGAGCACAGTGATTTCTAATGTGCTTTTGGACATTTGGTATGCCGTGCAGTTGTGAATACCAAGTTGCTGTCTTTCCATTTCTTGCAAGGCAGCAGGCAATGCTTATCGCTGTTCAAAAGCTTCTCTGCAGAAGAAAAAAAAAAATCTTGAAGGCATGTTGCTATGCGTTTTTTTATTTCGGCAAACACTTCTTGAAGCGGGTAAGAAATGTACACAAGAGAATCTCTCTGCAGCGATGCTCAGTAACTTCCTGTTGTTAATCAAACAGCCACACGAGTGGTTTCAAGTACATAAGTTTCCTTGCTTGAAGCATTTTTTCCTTTTCCTCTTAATATTGGCGCTGTGACAGCTGGTTGTTGTTTTTCAGATGAGCAGCACTTTCAGAACTGGAGTTGTGCAGACATAAGGAGAGCGTAAAGCATCAAATGTATCAAATGACTATTGAAGGCTATCTTGGGAAATGTAGTGCAATCTAAGAGGGATAATGAACTGAAGGGATGTTAACACTAGTTATTTTTGTTCTTAATCCCCTCTCTTCTCATCCTATTGCTTCCCTAGCTTTTTATGATGTTCTTTTTGTTTTATTTTTACACTAAAATTAGTTCGCCTGGACCACACAGATGAGCCAAGTCAAATGTTTCTGTTGATTTTAGAGGGTCAGGATTTATGTTTATCGTTATTAAAGGATCCTGCTAGAATGCATAAATGTGTATCAAAACTTAAATGAGGAAACTCAGCATGTCTGTAATTTACTAATATATCAATTTTGAGCATGGTTTTTGGGCATTATGAGGAGTAATGGCTTCAAACTGAAAGAGGTTAGATTTAGATTAGCTATTAGGATGAAATTTTTCTTTCACTGCTTTGAGAGTGGTGAGACAATTGAAGAGGTTTCCCAGAGAAGCTGTGGAGGCCCCATCTCTGGAAACATTCAAGGCCATGTTGGATGAGGCTTTTTGCAACCAGATCTAGTGGAACGTGTCCCTGCCCATGGCAGAGGGTGTTGGAATCTTTAAGGTCCCTTCCAACCTAAACCATTCTATGATTCTCTGTGCACACGTTTCTGAAGAAATTGAAATGGACGGATACAATGCTGGTAATTGTTAATAGCAAACAGTTTAGGATCTGCCAGGTGATGGGTTTGTACAAGCTTCTACATCTGAATTGATCAGACGTTAATTCAAAGCTGCTTTAGATTTTATTTATGTTACAGTTAGAAGAAGGGCACAGTTGAAACAATAAGCCTGGCATAAATGACACTCAAAAAACGAGAGAGGAACTAAAATCATTTATGGAAGATAAAAGGAACACACAGCAGATACATATATATATATATATAAACTAAATTCCCCATATGGTTAGCTTAATATGCCTACTTTATTTCTTATTTAAATTAATTCAGAGTCCCAGCTATAAAAAAGTATATCATATTACCATGTTGAGAAATTTTCCTTCATTTTTCACACAAAGTTGCATATAAGCTTAATTTAAAGAAAGGTAAGCCCCCACGCTTAGGACTAGTATACAGCTGATATATATGGGAACCACACAGACACCATTGTATAACACTTTGTTAGCACTTGGTTGCAATGTGGTTTCTAGCATATGGTCCAGAGTGTAGCTTAGGATGTGTGTCCTTCTCTTTTGTCAGTGTTATATTTTGCAAATGAGTTGATGGTTTTCTAATGCAATCTTGTGAAAATTCCATTGAAAAAACATTGAACTGGTATTTATATCTGCAGCAGAAAAATGAACTTGTAAATTAAACTATCTTGTAGTATCTTTTAATTTTTAGAGATTATTTAATGCTTTATGATTTTGAAAAATGATAAAAGTGTTTTTAATATTTAACTTCAGTTTTTAAGTTTTTTTTCAATTGAGGCAATAACTCAGAAACATAGAAACATAGATCCCTCTAGAATTTACGAAAGTATCTAATGCTAAGTGAGTTATGTCCTATGAAACCTGCACTAAAATCACTCAAAAAATAACAACACAAAATGTTTTTAGAAAAATATCTTTATTTAAAAAAATCATTATATGAATTTTTTTTTCTCCAATATTGATAAATACATTATCTATACCAAATCAGAAGTCACAGTTTTACTGACGGCACCCAAAACTTTTCACAGAAAACATAGTAAATAAGAGTATGTTCCCCCAAATTTATGATTCAATGAATTTATGATTTTTCATTGAATAAATCTCATAATTTCTTCCAAAAAACAGTGCTGCATGTCAGTGACAGACATCTTTTCTTTCTTAACCATGATTGTGGAAGGAGACACACGTATGACTATTTATAAATCTGTAGAGTGTGATGAGCCACACTAAAAGTTTGCTGCCCAGAGAGGTGGTAGAGTCTCCTTCTCTGGAGACATTCAAAACTCACCTGGACAAGTTTCTGTGCAACTTGCTCTAGGTGGGTCTGCTTTGGCTGGGGGGGATGGACTAGGTGATCTCCAGAGGTCCCTTCCAACCCCATGTGATCCTGTGATTCACAAGATAAATTATTCTACCTTAATAGAATAATTTTTATTTTGGGGCTTTACATACACTGTAAGTGTATGATTTTTACAGTAGCAAAGATATTGGTTACTGCTCCTTAAAAGACTAATTGTTTCATGCTGGGAACAGTTCTTAAGGAGGCTTGGTCATTAGTGACTCTCTTAAGAATCATAAGCAAAATCTCTGTTTATATAAGCAGTTTACTCATATTTATTTTTTGAATTTTCCATTAAAGATGAATAAGTATTTGTGTATATCTCCAGTAATCCTATATTGATAGCCCATGGGGAGTTGAATAACATTTCTGCCCGTATTTGATTCGTGCTAATTCTTGAAGGCTTATCAGTGTAGTACAGCATCATGTAACTTCAAATCTCAATATATTTTCTTTGTAGCTTTTAAACTGTAAGATATTATTTTTTACCTCAGTTCAACGTAGCGTTCCCGGTAGAAAAGTCTACTACTAATTTTAACTTTATAAACGTAACAGGTTGCTGAGTGCATTCAATCAATTATTTGGTTGTTGCAATACCCAATAAAGTTAAAGCAAAACATTGGTGCAGAACAGTTTATAGGGTGAGACCTTAAAATACCTGTGCTCAACCAGTTCTCCTGTTTGGAGCTCTGATTTGATCAGCACACGAGTCTTCTAGGTGAGACGAGATTGCTTTCTATATACATACTTCTTCATCTTTACCGATGTTATTTTTGTTTTATTTCCTTTCAAGCTGAATATTTTAAATTTTGGGGTGTTTGAAGTTAGGCACTTAAGTCCTTGTCCAGGCATATACGAGTGGATTATATTTCTGAGCACTGGAGCAATCGCAGCTACTGTTGACTGTGGCTGAAAACGATTTTTCAGTCTGGAAACAATCTCACTTGTATTTTGATGGCTAAAAAAATATATAACTACCTAATTTCAGGCAGTTGAATCTGCACCTACGGATTTTTGACTGAGAGTAATCTCTTTACAGTGTATGTAAAGCCCCAAAATTTACGTAATTTTTATGTACCTTATACACATAAATAACAACGATCATTTATCCTTGTGATAAAAGCTGTGCATATTGTTCCTTGCTGAACCAACCTGAGTTCTCAGGATCTGGTCTTGCATCTTCAGAATTGAATAAGCAAATCTCTGCTACTGACTCCAGAAGCAGATCATGACATCACCAGCCTCTCAAAACAGTATTTTTGTCATTTGTTCCAAGAAATTTGTACAGCACCAGATACAAATCTAACAGTGAGTAATAGCAATAGCATGAAGTGTTTAACATCAGGTTTCCCTGTGTTGAAGTTCAACAACTCTTCATATTGTGGTCTATATAGGGGTGGATGTGTGTGTGTGTGTGTGTGTATATACACAATTTATTTTATTTTATTTTATTTTATTTTATTTTATTTTATTTTATTTTATTTTATTTTATTTTATTTAAGGATATGCGTACTTCCTCATCAGGAAGAAGATCTTAGGATGGCTCTGGGCTAGTATTTTACTTGGAACTGGGTGTAGGTTCTTGCATCCTCAAATGCAAGGTCCTTCAGCAGCTGGTGCTCAACACGTGCTGCTGATATCCTTCTCCGTTCTGCGTCTTGCAACCTTCTTTTAAGATTTTTCAAGGGATTGATGTAATCTGTTTAAAATTAGAACAATTAATCTTTTAAAAGCTTGCTTCTGGTACAAAGGTAAAAAAAAATACCTGAGCCAGAAATGCTAAATTCTTAAAAGTTTGTGACATTAAAAACAATTTCTTGATTTTTGTCAAAAATACATATTTATTCTTACTGGCTTAGACTGAAGAATAAATATAGGTCTGCTGAATGGAGTGCATGTATCTTTCATTCCAGTGCCTGCACACCCTCGACTACTTTATTATGATTGAACGAAACTCTTACATTTAGAGATTTCTTCTTCATCAATTATATATCACACACTTCATATTTGCTTGCCTTTTCAGTCCTATTCTGCCTGGAAGTATGTTCTGCCATCATGATGCTCCCCAAGGAATTGCACATGTGGTTTCCCTGGGCTGAGCAGAGTCTAATGTGCCCTGTGTAAACCAGTGAGCAGATCCTGGTTTACCTGAGTAGCAAACAAAGCACTGTGCACAGATCAGGTAGCTTTCCAGACTTTAACAACCTCGATCTGGAAAACTGAGAGCATTTTTGATTTTGAATGCCTTCCTCTTGAATGCAGCTGAATGTAAGGCAGCATGTGCTAAATAGAGACAGCCCGTAGATGGATTAGATTCATGGGGGGTTCATTTCTAACCAATTTACAGACAAATCAGTATGTGTCTTAAAATTGATGCTTACTTGCTATTCAGCCTGACCTGGGTTATCAAGCATTTGGATCTGCAAGGTCAGCTATGGTCAACACCAGCATGAAGCCTAAGTTTAAATCCCTATCTCTTCTGGAATAGCCCAAAGAAAAAAATCCTTCATGCTCTGAAAACTAATATTCTTCACTAAAAATGTATACAGAGAGCACACCTCATATTTTACTTGGAACTGGGAGTAGGTTCTTGCATCCTCAAAATACAAGGTCCTTCAGCAGCTGGTGCTCAACAAGTGCATGCTGCTCTGGTGTTCTCTGCATATATTTGAAGCATAGGGGAGGAGGATGGAATTAATCAAGAGATTTGGAAAAGACAACAGTCAGGTTTTGTGTTTCTTACTCTGGTGCGGTCTGCTGCAGTTTGGGAGGTTGTTGGAAGGCTGGAATGTTTCTTGTAAAGTGTGATCTTTCCAGAGAGACAGCATTTATTTTGTGACTTTCTGCATAGCTTTCCTTACATGCGATGAGACCATCAGTGGCATCTGGCCAGAAAAAAATCTTCTTTTTCACATTGTCTCGTGTTTGTTCATGACATTAAGGTCATTCTGCCTAAGATGAAACTTTCTTCAAGTGGGTGTCCTCACTAGATAAAAGTCTTCAGATTTTGCTTTCATGTGAAGAAAGTGCTTAGAGCAGTGGTATCTGAGGCTGTTTCATAATACAAATTCCTCATGTACTTGGAGTAAGTTGCTGGAGGTAGATGTGTTGCATAATGGTACTCAATGACGTGCAACTTTTGCGATGAACTTGGGGATTAATGCAGTGCTTTTCCAAAAACAATTTAGTGAAGGAGGATGGTTATTAAGTTTTGGAGGAAAACAATGAAGAATTCAAAGTTATTAACCTGGGAAGTACGTGATGTCTTTGTATCTTAGCACTGCGTGGGTCTGCGGTGGAGTTTCTTACTGTTTCTTCTCTAATTTATTTCATGATATTGATGGCATATAGAAGGGCTAACTAGATACCTACAACTGTGCCCATGATATGGAAAAGTACTGTTTAATTGAAACAGTAACCATGCTTCTCTGTCAAATTGACGACAAAAACATTTATTCCCAAGTAGTATTTAGTTTAAAGTTTGCTACATTTGTTTCTTGTTGGAAGAAGGTATCTGTAAACATGAAAGCTTCTGGTTTTTGCCTTTGTAACATGAAACGTGTTATTCCAACACATATAATATGATATTTTATATACTAAAGTATATTATTTCCTTCTGTAAACTGCTTAAATTTTATTTTTAACCATGAAACCAAAAATGCCTTTACTTCTGCAAAACACCAAAGTGGGCAAGGTAAAGTCAGTTAATTCAGCTTGTTACTGTGGCTAGTAAGTAGATGTGGCCACAAAAATTTTGTTAATTACTCAGTCAGGGCAATACCCCAGGCAACAGCAGAGTCTGGAATTTCCAAGCTAGGGATCATGATCCTTCGGGACTATGATTGGTCACGTTGGCTGCTGTCTGTGGTAGAAAGTAGCAGCAATGAGACCTGATACAAGCTCTATAAAAGAGTATACAAATGCCTCCTAGTGTTGAGGTAAAGATGTTTATTCTGGTGGGGAGCAAAAGGTTGTTTTTTCAAGCATGATATTTCCAGTGTCTTTTTCCAAGTTTCATTCAGCTAGCAAACACAACTATCAACTGGGCACATACCAAATAGTGTAGCTTTCCAATGACATTTTCTTCCAACAGTGATAAAAAGGGATATTTTTTTTTGTGCTTAGAAGTGGATATTAATATAACTGCAGAAAGATTGTATCACAGACAATACTAACTCATTTATTAAGATTATTTTTTTTACTGTGATGTTTCTTGCTATCTGTGCCATACATCCAATGTAGTTTCTTTTGAATCTTCATTTTATTTACTGTAGATAAAATATAAACCAATATCACTTTGCTCTTCTTTGTATTCATCTTATTTACCAAAGTAATAAATTATTTTTTAAGTCAGGGGTATTTTCTGTTTTGAAGGCTCTGAAGACATATACAAATAGAAACGTTAGAACATTCTTTCAGAGGGAAGCCTGGTCATTAATCTCTCTTTCCTTTCATCTCTGTCACTACATATTTGTATTAAAATAGATGTACTTAGACTGTATCAGGAGATTAAGAAACTGCATACAAGATCTAGTTTCATTTTGCATGGGTTTAAGGTTAAAGGAAAACGTCCCCTCTGCTTCAAAATATTCTTTGTCTTTTAAGGGCACCTGCAGAGGCTTGAGTTTTTGCAAAACATCTTCTAGTTTATATTAAAAAAAAAATAAATTACACAAGTAGGTGTAATGTTGCCTGGAAATGCCACTTGTTTATTTTTGATCCTTCCACCACAGGGGAAAGTTTGCCTCTCTGGAGGAAAGACTGCTCAGTAGTCCTGGTTGTAGTGCACTGGACCACCCTGCAAAATAGTCATGCCCCATCTCTTCTTATGGCCCAAGGTACCTTGGATATTATTCTGTATTGTGGCACAATGTTAGGAAGGGGTGGGCAGTGACTTTTCAGTGTTGCCCAGAGCCTGGTTAGTGTCTTTCCAGGCTGGAGATGTGGCTCTGAGCCTGCTGAGAAGGGAGAAGAATATGAACCCATCTCTCTCATCTTCTGCTCGAGCCTCTAATGATGAGCATGAAGGTAATGAAAGTCTAAGTACCGTGATTTTCATGATACCTGCTTTCAACTGCTTTGTGCTTCTATCTAGAAAGCACCTAAAAAGGGTCAACATATTCCCTTTGATTACCAAAGAAACAAATAAATTACCCATACACCTCTGTGCGTCCATGGATATAGTGTATCTATGTATACGTGACCATATTAAGCTGTCTTGCAATTCTTTACTTGGGCTCAGTAACCAGTTAAAGTAAGCTTGATCTTTATACAGGCAAAGAACAGTCTATGTTCTTTAAACAGGCCTCTCATATCACGAAAAATTGCATGAACTCTAAGTCCCTTGTATGATAAATAGCTACCCACAACCTTGCCCTTCTTTGCTTGCTTTTTTCTTGTTCAGTTTTGGGGGACAGAGCATATAAGATGCATTTAGGTTGCACTCATTGAACCTTTCATTGGACAGCAAATGGACTCCTTCCCCAGTGTGTGCCCCTGCATATCCTTTGAAAAGTTAGAGAGGCATGGTATTATGGGGGTGGGGGGCGAGGAGGCGAATGAGGGGTGAGGGTGGCAAAATATCTACAAATTGCAAGGATGAAAAAGCTTTTACCAAAAACAGGGTTAAAGTTTCTTGTGTTTCAGATCCTTTCAGTACCACTGAAACAGTGATGCACTGCTAGATTTAAAAGCTTGTTTTTGAACTCAGCAATTTGGTGTTTAGCTTAAATAGGTCAAAGTGAGTAAATGCTAGACTGAGTCAAAGGTGGGTAAACTATTTGCTTGCCTTCAGCCTCAACACAGAAATGACATGAACCATTCCTAATTTGCTTACACCAATAACACGGTGAAGTGAACTATGCTCCTGAGGAGATTTCAACACACTTCATTTTTTAATGGACTAGATTTTACATCATTTGAGAGATATGTTGTATTGAGCATAGGGTGGAAATTAAGCTCCCTCGTTCTACATAACAGTCTGCAGCTGCATTTAAAAATTGGTAAGTACTAATGATTAAAATTTGCTGTCTGAGACAGTCAGCTCAGCATTGCTCTTATCTATAGTTTTTTTAGAAAGACTTAAAAATGACAGCATTGGCATTAGACATTGTTGGGTTTTTTTTCTTTAAATCTCCATATATTTAGACATAATTTGCAAGAATATCCATTGCATTAATAATGCAAATCTTAATTACTTGTTAGAAAATTAATGTTACCCCTCCAAGCTACATTATTATACAGGCTTTCTCCAGAGTAAGATTATTTGGATAACAGCCTCCTGAGGATCTCAGGTTTTGTGTTGTGTCAAATTTTTTGCAGCTGTGTGGCTTACAAACTCATTTTTTTGCACAGCAAGGGTGAATAATAATCTTGACTGGCTTATTAGTAATCCTGTTTAGACACCTGTACAAATCTTATTGTTTGGAAGAGTGATTGGGTTTATGTGTATTAATAAGGCTGGAAATACATTTCTTCACTATTATGTTTTGACGAACGTTTCAGTCTCCCTCTACTTATCTCATTAAACATATAAAAAACATGTCTGCTTATAAATTATTGAGCATAAGAACCAGGAAAACCTTGCTGGTTTTTTAGAATTTTTTACTCTGAATTTTTGTCTGGCATTCTCAAGTCGAAAGTATAAAAATCTGGGAGAAACATCTATTTTAAGGTGTCTTTACAGAGTAGTACCTTGGAGCTTCTGTTATTAGTCTGTGAATACTAGTTATAGTCATAGTGAAAGTGTAAGGATAAAAATTCTTGAAAACAAAACTTATACAGGCTTTGGAGTCATTGGGCCTGCCAACCTTCAATCTTTTGCTTTGAAAGCCTGATATTTTCTCCAACTTTCATTATTCCAAAACTAATCTGAAACTATGAAGTTGTATTAGATGTTTGAAACCAACAGCAGTATTTTTTTTTTTTTCTGTTTGGAATATCATTACAGTATCTGTCCATTAGCAAAATTTCATCCAGTTCTTGGTTGGCAAAGTGACATTTAATGATGGCATGACTATACAGTTGGGAATATTATGCTGCAGACTGGAAATGGACCTCTTTGGGTTGTTGAATGTAGGTCAGCTCATTGAAAAAATTCTGATTAACTTAGAAAAATGCTTTCTGCCAGGTCCCCATATGGGGACCCCATACTGTCCCCAAAGACTGTAATGAAAGCAAACCTGAATTTCCTGCAGTACACACAGACCATGTTTCTACCAGCTCAATGGACTTACTCTTGAGCAATTGATTATATAATTCATGTAGTTCATGTTCATGTTCACTCCAGTCTTTTCTGTTTGCAAAGAAACCAAAACCAGCTTAACATTTATCTCCTTTGTGACTGAAAATGTTATGCCAAAAATAATTGTAAATAAAAATTAATTGTAGAATATTCTTGCAGCCCAATTATTCATGATTTTGAGATTTACATTTTAGAATGTCATTAATTTCTGATGGAATGTAGGGTATTCATTATGTCCCGATTGTATGTAAGTAATTCTACGAATGTTGGTTTTTTTTTCATGGAAACAGATTTTTTGAAGTTTAGAGCTTATTTTCTCTTAATATCTACAAATCTGTGTAATGTTAATTTTCACATGAAGACTCTCACCAAATACATCTGCTGCTAATCATTGCTCAGTGTTTATTTCACAACTACCTCCAAAGGAACACACAGATGTTTTCTGTTCATTATGAGAATCCAGAGTAATGCAGTAATTTGCTCTACTTTTAGAAAGAATGTGCAGTGTGGTGTTCAAGAATCTATTATCTTATTTACCTTCTTTATATATGCACAGAGGAACCACAGGTAGCTTTATCTAAATTTATTGTGCCTTGTATGATCTCATTGTATTTATCCTCACAAAAACTCTTCTAAATTGGCAGTAGTTGTAAGGTTTTAACGTGCTGGGACAGGCAGGGAGACGATTGGCCTGAGGTCATATGGGAAGGATACCTACTTCAACCTTCCACCTCCTCAGCTGCTATCACCACCACTGCAACTGCTCTTGGCATTAACATGGCAAGAATTTTCTTGGAGGAAAGCATGAGCCTTGGTAATGACACTTTCCTATGCACAGACATGTTGGAGGTCAAAGACGAGACAGTTTTCTCTACATTGCCCTGTATCTCTGTTTCAGGTAACAGAATGAACTTTTGCTAATAATTTAAATGAGGCCATTGAAAAAAAGTCTGTGCTGGCCTTCAAAATTCACTTCACTGGCAACACAATTAGTACAATTCTGAGCTGGGTAAAAAAAATCAATGGAAATACAGTAATGATGTACTAACAAAGGAAAAGAAAGTAGAAACAAATAAACCATCTTTGAGAAGTTACATTTTAAAGAAGCCATAAATATCTTCAGTTTATTTTTTATGTGGTAAAACTTTCTCCCGTTTGTCTGTCTCATCTTTAAAAGTGCCAGACAGATTATATCATTGCACTGAGGTAATATGAGATAATCATGATTTTCTACTAGTGATTTAATGAAACTTTTGCTGGCAAAATGTCAAATCTTCATTTAACATGAACTACTGAAATATGTAAAGCTTAGAAATTTAAAACTACAAAGAATTCTTATTAGGAAGGTATTGATTTAACCTAATTCAGTTTAATTCCTTTGTAATATTTTAAAACTTAAAAGCGATGAGTTTAGAAGAGTGGAAAGTATTGCTTAGCAGTAAAAATACCATTTTTTTTAAGGCAGACCTACTAATGTCACTCAGTATTCTTGTCCTTCAGCTTCTGCTTCACTGTACTGTCTTATAGGACTTTTATTTTTTTCTTTTAATGCTATAGATTTTTGGAGCGCAAGAGTATATTATGACAGACTTTATTTTTATCAAGGCAATAAAGCAAAATAATGTGATAAAAAGCTGTTTAATGCTGTTATAGACAAGGAACTAATAGTGAGAGAAGTTATGTGACCAGAGGACTAAACTGTTCTAAATAAAATTATCCCCCAAGTTCTCTGCAGACAATATGGAAAGATACAGCATCTGGAATCTTGAGTTTGGACTTATACAAACGTGGTCTGTTTCAGTGTTGTTGGCTGAGTTTTCGTGGCATTTAGTGAGATCACAATCAGGCCTCAGAACTTTCCTTGGGCTTACATATGGGAAAGGTATTAACTTAAAAAGGTCAGCCAGCCATTAATATCTTAATAAATAAATGCTGAAAAAATAGGCACAATTCCTTAAATAGCTTATTAGAAATGGGAGGGAGTATCAAACATATATCATACAAATTCTTAAATTTTTGAATTTTTTACTTTAAAAAATGAACAAATTAGATTAGGTTAAAAGATGTGGTGGTAAACTGGATGTCCCTACACAACTGGGGAGATCCAATAGTTTTACAATGTGGAAATAACTTAAACCTTCAAATTTTGATATATTAAGATAGTTTGGTTTATTAGGTATGTTGTGCATAGAGAGATGAGATTTTGTAATTCAGTTACAGAAATTTGCATCCATCTCTGTTAGGTAGCTTTGGAAAATATTGATTATCAAATGAGAAACTATGCCATGAAATGTGGCTTTACAGAAGTGTTAAGTACTTTGGTAAAACTCCTTCCCACGTCTTTTTGAGCAGAGCCCCAAAGTTGGCTTTACTGCGGATGCCTGCTGCATATTCTCCAGCTTGCATTATTCCAAAACTAATCTGAAACTATGAAGTTGTATTAGCAGTAAGTTTTTTTTCTGTTTGGAATATCATTACAGTATCTGTCCATTATCTGTTTATCTCAGCCCTCTGCTTTGGTTCCCCTCTACAAATAAGCAGACTCTCCTTTTAATCCCCTCCAGGAACTACAGAACAAAACACCAGCCTGTCCCAAACATGGTGCCCAAATAAGCTCAACAACCTGCAGTGCTGAGCTAGATTTGAAAATGTGCTTAAACAAAGTCTATGGAGATTTTTTTTATTTTGTGGAGAGATTTCTGTAACAGATGTGTCAGGGCCTCAGAAGCTCAGAACTGCCATTTGCAGTTTGACACAGTGCATTTTCAGCTGAGGTTCTCTTGAGGGAGAACTTTGGTTTTAAATCGGTGCCTTTAGATCATCTGGAAGAAAATTACACTTTTCTACTTTCTTTTTTCTTCTTCTTCTTTAGGAAAATAGATTTCATCCAAACACTATAATTCAACTTTTATATAGATGAATCTCCCTCTCTGGAGAAGACCTGAAGGCAGAGAATTATCTACAGAAATCACTTTGAGGTCAAAGTCCTGGAACTACGGTTGCCTTTTCCATAATAAGTGAAAATATATAATGTCCCATTGGGCATCCTGATAGCCTGAGGAGGTATAGATAAATTAATTGCTCAGTAGCAATACGCACAGAGCTTTGCTCCTTGCATTATGCCTCTGGTAGTCATTGCACCTATGTTTGCAATTTGAGAGAGCTGGAAAGAGTCAAAGTTTGGTTTTTTATAGTGCCTGCCAGATGACCGTGCTAGCGATCGCTTTTTCATGTCGCATAGGCCAAAGGCTACCTACATCAATAGCTGCCCTTGCCACTCAGCTCTGCCTCAGACCTTGCTCTTTTACTTAGGTATAGACAGACAAAATAGTGTGTAAGAGTTCCTCTAGACCTACTTCTGTTTTGGAGGCTATGCTCTGCTAAACCAGAAGAATAAGTTGGCCAGTAGTTTGGGTTTAGAAACAAGGAGGAATGTGAAACAATACCTGTATATCAAATCTTCTACGGTCTCTGCTCAGCTGAAACTGCATTTCAACTTCTAGTCGTGTTGAAAGATTGCATAATTTATCCATAAAGCTTTGTCAGTGTGTGTGCACGTTGGTAGGTAGAAAAGGATTAAAAATGGACTCTTAAAAGTATTACAGTCTTTTACTTACTGTTATGTCCATAAAAAAGTATTGGAACTAAAAATACTTTCCAAATTTGAGTTTATTGCATCAGGCTAAACCTTAAACCCCCCAAAAATTTTGTCTTCAAGTAAAATATACTGTGGCCAATAAAAAATGTCTTTACATAGCCCTCGCTTAGAAGTGGTCAGCTCTCTCTAATAAATTAAGAATCCTGTGGTCAATGTATTACATTTTCTTTTCCACAAGCTTAAAATATGGATAGCCCAGGGATTTCAGTCAGTTTTGTACCTGCCTCTTGGAAAGCTAAATTTGGGCAGAGTCTGGCTTCCCATTTATTTTTCTTTCATCTTACAGTAAACAACTGTGTTCCAATATTGAAAAAGCAATTGTACTTCATTTTATCTTTGCTACAGGGAAGCAGTGAGGAAGTTGACAGAAATAGGAGAGTTATTGTGATAGAGGGCTTCCAGCTCTGAGATTTCTGGACTCTGTTCTGAATGCTGTGAAGTAGGGGAGACCAAGCAAGTGATGAGTGTCTTGGAGAAAACCAAACCAAATCAAGCCAATCCAAATCAAACCAAACCCTTTGCTTGGCTTAGTATGTCCCAGGTGATTGTCTCGAGCTGCCAAGTCACTCGGTGATTCTGTGCTCCCCAGGGTGTACCTTGTACGCCCACTATAACATTTTGCTCTGGGTGCAGCTGCAGAATCTGTATTTGGGAGACACTTGAAGAGATCCCCTTCCTTACCCTCAGTAATTATCTTCAGAAATGCACAAGGCTTTTTTGTCTTCTCTAGTCCAGATATTTTTAAGCCAGTGCATCTTTCTCTCCTTAAATCCTTTATGCAAAAGCTTTTGTATGCTTGAGAAAAAAAATTAGTTTGTCGTAAAAAGTTTTCAGCTTTCCTGGGAAATTATTTTAGAGTTCACACCCTATCAAGGGATGACTACACAGAAAGTATTTTGGTTTCCTTTTTCTACATTTTGGGGAGACCTGCATCACACTCCTATTGTGTTTTAAGACAACATATATAGTTTATTTTCCTCTGTACAGGAAAAAAACCACAAAAACACAGTGATGGGAGATGGGAGGTAATATCATAATACAAATTTGTGTATGAAATATAGTATCTCCTCTCCTAATTTTATTTCAAATAGAAATACCTGCTGATAGCTCAAATGGTGTTCTACATCATTTTGCTTTTGGTTCTCAAAAATGACAAAAATCAATTCTTGTACATTCTTAAAAAGTTTTATTAGTGAGAATGGTGAGTTTCTCAAAATTTGGAAAAGATTTGCCTATAAGCATAAGAAGGTCTTAGGATGTCTAATTTGAGTCAGTTGACTGTCAAGACTAGAGGATGGTTGACATCAGCCTACGATTAACACTGTGTTATTGCGCTTTTTCTGTTATTTTGAAACACAGTAGTGAGAATATTTTTTAAGACAGTTCATCACCTTCTGAGAATCCTGCACAGTTTAAAGGCTGCGATTCAGCATGCTCTTTTTTTTTTTTTCCTTTTTTGTTTTAAGACAGTTGAAGAATAAAAAAAATCTAGCTCTGTGTGCTGTACATAGCTGATAATGATAAATGGCAGTGTGGAACACAGGAAGAATATTTTATTGGGAGCTTTTATGAATCACACTGACTGCATCTCTTGTGAGTGACTGGCACCTAGTTGATTCCCCAGGAAAGGAGAAGGTTTGGGATACTCTCAGCATTCACCTTTTGTCAGACAAGTGATGTTATGCATTCTATTCTATTCTATTCTATTCTATTCTATTCTTCTGGTAGAGTTTAGGAGCAATTCTTGATAGCGGGAGGCAAGAAGGACTGGCTCAATTCTGGTATTCGTGTTAACTAAATAACCTAAGGACTTGTCCCGTGTCTCAAGTCCCTAGATCATGATCAGGGTACATTAAAAAGAGGGCTGCAGCCCTTGGAGATCAGCCATTCTACCTTAGACATTTCTATACCATAGGAAGAGGAGGTAAGACAGAAGCAGCATGACAATTTGCTTCCCAGAGCAATGCTTCATTAGTTTCCTGCTTTGGGAGTTGCTTTACTCTGGTGGTTTAGACAATGACAGGTAAGGTAATCCTTGCTAAGCAGCAGAACTTCAACAGAGGGTTTTTTCAGCCTGGAGAATTTCACCAAGGGCTGGACAGCTTTGTCTTCTAGAGGGAAATACTTAACAGAATTGTAAAAATTTCTGTTTTAGTAGTTCAACTCTGACAATATTTTTATTTTGTAATCCCAGAATCCCTATGAAATTGTGGCTATGCTATTGCATATCACTGAAAACAAACCCCAGCCTGTTGTGGAGATTTTTTGGATGCAGGAAATTGAAAGGTCATCTATGGGTAGTCATGAATAGAAAACATTCTCCAGTGTGCATGTTTGCTGGCAAATGAAATACAGCTATAAATTATAAATTATTCTTATTTCATAACATAGTGAAATAAGGATACAAAATGGATACAAGTATATAACCTAACTATTTCTTGGCAATTATTAGAGTATGATTTGTCTTCTCTCACAATTAAATTCAGGGTTTTTTTTTGAGAAAGGGATGCTTAATTTCTCTGAAAAATATATATCAGTGTTCATGCTGTCAGTGTGTGTTGTGGTAGAAATTACAGTATTATAATTGAAATGCTCCAGTGGTTTTTTGCATAATTTGGCAATGGGTAAGTTACTGCAACCCTGGGCAGCAGAGGCTTAATCTGCATTGTTATACATCATTATTTTTCTTGGTAGAAAGTGACGAAGTTGTATCACTGGGGATTTTGTAGTGTTTTAATAATAAGTAACCTTTGCTTACTGCTATAAGGAACTTCTAAACCATATTTTATATCTATTGTGTTGTATGGTTGCATTGTTACCAAACAATGACAACATAAGAAGAGTCAAGAAGCAGATTCTTCCAATAGATATGAATACTGTGAATTGGAGCAACACAAGTGTCAATTATATCTCGTATATGGAAGTGGTGTATCTTTGCAAAGAACTCCACTGTATGTCACATAATACCTTTTCAGAGATGGTGCTTGTGGAAATAGTTTGACACCGAGCTCACTGTATTTTCACACAACGTAGGATTTTGGTAGCTTATTGCTACCAAAGGTGAACAAACACGTACAAAAACATTAAAAAAGGCAATGAGACTAACTTAATCTGCCTCACATAGAGCTGCCCTTCAAACAATTTCTTTTTTGGGGCATACATACTGCTATTAATGTATGCATCATGGAAAGCGTATTTGCTTCATATTTTGTTTTATAAACACAAGACTTTGTGGTTCGCTACAAGATTAATGCCTGTTATTTTCATTAATGCACCAGACTGCTGTGTTTTATCTCTGTGTGAGCATGTGAGAGTGATGTCTGTCCCTCGTTGAGGCTGAGGTCCCATGGCTCCTGGAAAAGGGGACAAACCTTGGGAACGTTCGTCGGGAACAACCAGGGTGCGCTGATATTTTGCTTTGACAAAGCAAAATAGTCCCTTTTCCCATCTATAGCACATATTTTTCATCCGTATGTTCTTCTATTTAATACAAGCAGTTAGTGAAAGCTTGGGGTCTGCAAAGTTATTTCTGTTAGGAAGGAACATGTGGCAAGTCAGGTGTGTTTGATGCCAGCACGTTTATTTTCATGAAGGTACAAATTCTGAGGAATCCAATGAGGGAACTGCCGTGAGGGGCAGCTTTCTGGCTCATAGCCCTCTTGGTTTCAAAACAAAACTTCCTCAAAGTACTTTTCCCCTCCCTGAACACTTCCCAGTGCTTTTAGCTCAGACTGAAGCCTCACCAGCCATCTGGCTGCGGTGCCATCTCTGGCGGCAGGGCTTCCCACTGGCACAGGGACACCCTCTCTGCCCGGCCTCTCAGGGATTCTCAGTAGCCTTGCAGGCACTTCTGTTTCAAATTCTTTACTAATTTCATTTATCCGGTTATTTTGGTCAGCTTTTTTGATGAAATTTGGCCTGGCCTATTTGTATAAATATTTTATCACTGTGCATTTTTTAATTTTGCCTGAGTTACTTCCAGGGGGCAGAGATATGTTATACGGTTTGTCTACAAATTACATTGACTAGTTTAGGTATTTTGATGTCTTGAATATCCAACACTAAAATTTCCTATAAAAGCAAGAAAACCATTTTCTAAGTGCCGCAGATCTAGGATACTGGCAATTCATGTTCTTTCTTCACCATTTATTATTTAATACCTTTTTATTGTGCATCTGCACTTTGAATCTAACTCTTTTCTAAGAGGAACTGTCCCAGATTTGTCATTTATTCCTCACAGGAGAGTTCATGCACACCCTGGACTGTTCATACTGCCTCCTCTCAGCCATTCTCCATCTGAGTCAGGTGCAGTAGGGGTCATGCTTTGCTCCAGTGAGACTTCACTGGCTGATAACATTATCTCTGGTATTTGCCACATGCACCTTTATACAGTTTTTCCAACTACATATTTATCAGACGTTATCCTTGTGTACACCAATACAGAGATATCTCACGTCCTTTGCAGCTAAGTTAAACTCTTTTAAGGTGAACGAAGGTTTCAGACTTCTGCTTCCAATACAGTCTTGCCTTCCCTGTGTGACCTTCTTTACATTTGAGGTTTACCTGATGTTTGTAGTAATCTGTCATCCTGATAAAGTTGCAGAGCTTTGTAATCCCTATAAAGTTTTCCACCGTTCATCAGCAGTTCTTGATTATTAGCTTACATTTTAATTATTTCTATTTGTGCCCACTTGACATAATTACCACATCCGATATAATAACCAGTGACTTCAGTAACCAGCAACTTTTCACAAAGTATCAAAGTCTGAGTCATGAAAGTTTCCTTATTAAATCTCCGGTTTCAGTTTGCATTGGAGAGAAATGTCCATGAAGATGTAGAATCATAGAATCATTTGAGTTGGAAGGGAGCTTAAAGATCCTAAATTCTAAATTGGAATAGTATTTGCCATTTTCTGAATTGATTTTTTTGTGATTATTTTATAGTAAAATAATAGTAAATATTAACTAAAAGACTAGATGCAACTTTGTGAAACATACTAATGTTTATCTTTATATAGTGAAAATATATCTTTATATATTTAAAATTAAAATATCTTTAAATAATAAAAGAATCTTAACTTTGAATAGTAAAAGTAAAATATCTTTATATACTAAAAATAATAATTTTTAAAATTCAGTGTTTTCTTTCTGCTAGGCAGCTTTTGATCATTTAAGATAATTTCCCTTCTCCAACTACTTAAATTTGTCAGTGATTTTCTATGCGAGACTTTGTCAAAAGGATTTGAAAGTCCAAATAAATTTTGTCAACTGGTTTTCTTTTATCCATTTTATCCAGTATGACCCACTTTGAGAAGTGTATCAGATAAGAAAAAGTTACACGAAATGCTGTATTACAGACTAAACCACTGTCTAAATGTATCTTCAAGCACCATAACTGAAAGTGGGACTTTTCAGATCCCTTTAAATTAAATTGATTAATAATACATCATGTTAAAATGAATTTTTCATGGTTTGGGAGCTAATGTTCTCAATTATTCAGCAATGCAAAATGTTGGAAACTTGCATATAAACAACATGCAAGAGTTGATCCATGAAATCTTTCTTTATGAAACAAAATGATAAGATTTTTATTTTTTTTAATATGCTAGAACTTTACCTTTTTTTTTTTTCTCTCTAAAAGTATTTCCTTTTGGTGTCAAAAATTAAGTCTGAAATGAAATCATCCACATACATCTAGCATAAGCATCCTGTCTATTACAGCAACAACACACACTTTAAATTAATCCTTGCATATTTACAATTTTCCCATATTTTCCATCTTCAATGTTAAGAAATAAACCTTTTGTTCCATAGCTAATGTCATAGTTTCTGGAAGTCATTCACAATGCTGTAATAGGAAGTTCTATTTTCTTTTGAAAAGCTTAAGAAATTTTCTGAGTGTTGTGTTTATGAATTTTGATGTTATAAATACTGAGTGTTTTGGTTTGGCTTGTTTCATTGTTATTTTTCCCCTCTGAGAACTGTAAAATTGTTTAGAGAAACTGGAGAAAAATCTACTTGAATTCTAGGAACCATGCCTATTTTTTCAGTATACAAATATAGAGATAGATGATACAGGTTTGAGAAAAACATGTCTTTTTCTGAGAAGAGGAAGATAGGTAGGAAACTTATCCTGCATGACCACTATTCATCATCAATAGTTGATGGAAAAGTTATTGCTAATGGCATCATCACTACTTTATTAAATTAATTAATTTTCATTGAAAAACCTCTGTTGCATATAACTAACCATCACCATGTACCTGAGCACAGGATCATTTCAGGTTGCATTACTGGGCTTGCCATGTGCTTCCTGCACACTTGGAATGAATCACAATAACTTTCTGTGGTTTTGTTTTCCCATTTACAAGAATGGTCACCGAGATCTGGGAAAAAAACAAAGTCCAATGAGCCAGAGTGAGTTTTTTCCCGGAGAAACAAAGATTCATTAATTTTTTTAACTATTGTTTCCTGTGAGCCAAAGTCTGAGGGAGAGAATTGATACCTCCCCTGACTCAGCCTTATGGGATCTTTCTTAGTGGCCATTGTGAATTGGAAAATATTTATTGTGCAAAATGAGATATAAAACAATGTAACTTTGAGACGTGGGATTTTTATGTCTATCAATACCTGAAATCTATTTGTGTTCAAAGAAAACTATTTCCCTTTTTTGATGTAACCATTTCACAAACAAATAGTGGATGCATAGATAGATGGAGACCTAGGTGTCTGAGCGTCAGTAGCCTGCCCCATTCCACACTGGAGGATTTGTTGAGAAACAGTATCTAACCCACAGCACTGAGAACTCAAATACAGACACTGGGTCATTCTAAACTTTGTTATCATCAATCCTTCCATCATGCTTTGCCATCAAATCCCTCTTCCCTCAATATATTCCATTGCTATACTATTACTAGAGCGGATTCTTGAGCACAGATTTAAAATTGAGATTGCATGAGTGAGAACTAGCCACAGCATCCACTGATACCCATTTATCTTGGGCAAGATCTGTTAGCTCTGTAACATTTGTCAAATCTCTGTTGGCAATGTAATCTAGAGCAATCATTTCTCTTCTGTCACTACAAATTCTGCCTGGGAAACCGTAAACCTAAAGTAGACTTCTTGGAGAGTGATGCTGAGCGAAAACTGAAAGACTGGAAACTGCTGAACGTCAGCAGAGGTTACGCAGTCATTTCTCATGTCATGCTGATAGGCTTGCCACTCGCACAAGAGCCAAGAGCAACGGAGAAGTGCGGAACCTAGATTACATGGGGATCCTAGATTACATGGGGAAAGCAGGGAAATGCCCCATTAATCAGGGGCATGTGGGCAGAACACGGGAAAGCTCTGTGTTTCAGAGCAGGGTGACCTTTAGGAAATATCTAATTAAGCAACGTGATTAATGTTGTATGTTCATTGCTTAATCAGTTGCATTGTTTATTGTGAAAGTAGGTGCAAATAAATAAAAGCAAAGTTAAAAGGAACAGTTTTTTAAAGGCAACAGTGAAGTGATTCCACTCAGTTGCTAGGTCTGCTTGTTAGACTTAGGACAATCAATATCTACCTTGCAGATCTTCAGAGCACAATCTTTTGATGGTGCTGATAAGCCCTGTGTACACAGCAAAATTATATCGAATTGATCAAAGAGATAGTGATACCTATTATCTCCCTAGTGATTCATGAGATGTTTTATAGTATAAACTGTAAAATCATTGAACCTCGGGTTAAATATTCAGTGTGATTTGGGGTGGTTTAGTCATAAAAATCCTATTAAGAGAGAAAGGGATCATACAGCTAAACCCCTGTAAATGACACTGAACAGTTACCTCTAGTGTCCTGTAATGATCTTAATAATGGAGAAGTCATTTGATATTCATTGTCAAGCCATTGATCATAATGGATTCATTCATTATTAATGTGGCTATAGCACAGTGTTTAAAGACCTGTTGCAATGTGAACAGGAAGATTACTTTTGCAGAGGAAATCTTGAGGTAGGTTGAGATCAATAGTCTTACCTACTGTGCCAGGAGTGTTGTTAGAGAGGAAGCTAAAGGATATCAGTGGTTGACTCTTCAATAAGTTCAAAGAGAAAAAAATTGAAATTGCTAGGAGAAGATATTGAAATTGTATCAGGAACCTTAACACTTCAGGCTCAGGTATTGCCATCTCAAATTGACACAGCTTGCTACCCATCATCATTACTGGTTTGAAGATCAAATGCCAGCTTTGTTTACACGAAAGCCTGCCAGCTGGAAGCAATGAGACTAGAAGGTATAAAAGGGCCTTTGGGGACAGAAATTGACCATTCTAACAGTTCTGCACGTGCCTGTTTTCTTCCACTGTTCCAAAGTAACTGTCTTTCTAACCCAAAGGGCCATTGCTAAGTGAAATCTCTACCTTTCATAATCCAGCTGATGTTACTGTATGCCATTTGCTAATCCAACCTGTGTTTCAATCTTCACTCAGCTTTTAATTATTCTTATCTTTCCATATCACCTTCAGTATGCCTGAAGGAATACTCAACTATGCTACTTCCTAGACTCATTGTTTACCTTATTGTACTTCCGAAAGAGTTATAGGATTCAGTAAGTCTATACTCCCTTTCTAGGCATCTCCCCTTCCCAGTTGTATGATTATTCCTTGCTTTGTTAGTGGGCAGAAAGGCAGACTTGGTTCAAGTGAGTGACTAAAAGGTCATGGTTTTACCCCTTGCATTTTTCTCTGATATACCCACAGCTCTGAAAAGGTTTTAATCAAGAGCATCTGTGCTGTCAGTTAACTAACAAGTGTCATTTTCTCATCAATAGCTCATCTCCACTTTTTTTTTTTTTCTTTTCAGATGATTGTCTATTTCTTAATTTGTAAATGTTATTGGGAACAATCAGACCTTACTAAAAGTAGCAGTGAAGGAAGTTCCTCTTCTTTGATGTACTTAGCTTAGCAGCCTTTTAAGCAAAAATCTACCTTCATTAGTCATGAAACTGGTTTGAAACTGGCATGTGGTGGCTTCTTACCTCATAACACTCAGAAGGAAAATGTTGCTTTATAACATTTTTTGATCAGGAGAAAGCAGTGTTCCTTTCCGTACTATTCTTTCTCCTGTGTTTTCCTTAAAATACTAATTAGTCAGGACTTACTCATCACCTCCAGTTTTCAAGACAAGTGAATTCCATTTTCTTAATGCTGAGCTCCAAACTTTATATTTCTACCTTTGTTACTGTAGGATCATATTGCCTTCACATTCATACTATTCAAACTAATGCTATGGCCCATCTTTAGCTTTTGTAATTTGTGTAGCTTAAGAATGTAGAACATTATTTAAGGTAAAGCATCAACTTTATGAAGCAGTCACTTCATATGCAGTGGATGTAGGTCTGCAGTAAGTTAAGCAAAATCCATAGGAAATGGTGCCTGGTCAGCTGAACTCTGCAATTGAGATGCTGTAAGGGTTCTTCAGAGGAATGTTCACAGGTATCTTTATAATTCTTCTCTGAATATACTTCTGTTTTTTCAGGGCTCAGATCTCACTTATGTTGCAGCAAGTAGTATAATTAAAACAGCCTCGATATGGTCAAAAAACATGTTTTTAGTTTGTTTCACAGAAACTTGGGTGTTTTTCTTTTCCTTCTCTTTAAGCAAAGGTGTTTTCATATCAGAGCAATAAAACTTCTATGTAGCAGGGTTTTAAGGCTGCAGAGCAGCAGGCTGAAGATTGCCAAAGGCAGTTCATACCTTAAATATTACCATAAAAATGATAATTCTCTTCATATTGTGATAATGAATGACCATCTTAATGCAGGTGTGTTGGGTGGAAGACAGTAATCTCTTGATTTGTCGCCTTACGTGTTTTAGGAGTATACAACATGTTATAGCCCAGCACAAATAGACAAAATATGCTCAGCTCTGAAATGCCATAGAAATCCTTACAAATCAATTGATTCATAGGTAAAGCGATATAAAGTTAAAAACTTAACGAACAATGTCTAAATATAAATACTCTAAAATAATAAATAACAAATGTAATAATAAAATAAGAAAGTACAACTTCTCTTTCACTTGACTAAATATTAGTATGTGAAATCTTTAAGTGGCTATCAAAATAACAAAAAAACCATGTATTTTAACAAATAAAATCCATACCCATTTTAAGCAAGCTTGAAGCTAGGGTGGTAATTACATACAACTGTAAATGTAGGAGTTGAAATAATTCTCCAAAGCTGCTGTTTCAACATTCCTGGACAGAAAACATACCCATGCATCAATTCACAAACTTGTTCTCTTGCATGCCTGCACTTCTACCATCTGTTAAAGTGGCATTTTGCCCACTTAGGAGATATTGTTTCTTTTTCTGCCATGTATAAATATCAACTTTTTTTCTAGAGAAATCCTGAAATAATACAGCTATTCTCTCTGTTGTTTTCTTCCCACACATTTTCTCTTTTCATGCACCATCACTGTATGCTTCCATTGGAAACATAATAGATATTTCAGTCTTCTTCCCATTTGTCAAAATCTTTTCTGAGCAGCCTATTTTCAGCTGCCTCTGGATGACCAAGAATTCCACAGGTTCCATGCTACTGGCCATGCATGCTTTTCCATGCTACAGCTGATGTTTCCAGAGTTTAAACATAGAGCTTGGCTTACTTTTTAACTGGCCACAAAAGGATGAGGCACAGGCTGTTCCTGTGCTCCCTGAACATCAGCTGGCAACCTGTCCATATTAATGTGCCCATCAACATATCTGAAACAAAAAGGTGTGTGAACTTGCTCTTGTAGAAGCTTCCGGACAGATTTCTTAATCTTGGGGATGACAGTGATGATTATTCATGCCATTTTGCTGAACCCCAAACATCAGTCTTGACCTCCTAATTCAAATTCCTGATGTTTTAATGCCTGTGAAAGCTGAATGACCTGTTTTGTTCTCTATTCAAAACACATTCATGCACTCTTCAAGTTACTGGCCAGACATTTGGTAGTAAATTGTATGATGTAGAGCAAAACTCTCATATCAAATTCAACAAGGCGACAGCTAAACAGGTGGTTTGCATATGACTCTCATGAAGCCTCTCCATCAGAGTTCCTGAACTTATAATTGAATAAAGAAATGCCGAGAGGGGCAGTAATGTCCCCTATAGAAAAGTACCATCTACAGGGATGTGTGGAGTGCATGCCTAACATGGGGAGTAAAACAGTTTTCACAAGTGCCTGAGCAATCTATGAGTGCAAGGAGAGCTGAGAGGCCCAAACAGGAATGGGCTCACAGGGAAATGTCAGTCAAATCAGCCACAGAGAAGCTTTTGTTGTCTCAGTGGCATAATTTGCTTGTTTATCCCAGAGTTTCAAATTTGACTGATGATTTATGGAGGTTTCCTTGAGACTACTGTGAGGAGCTGTGATTCTCTTTGTGTCAGTGGAATTCCTCTCTTTACACTGTCTGCATTGCACAAAGGGACTGTGAGAAGACTTGCATTAGGGGAAACTCATGGCTTGCACTGAAACTTTTAGCTTTCATGTCCATTCCAGGTAAATGTTACCAATAATAGTGTCAAACAAGACGGACTGAAAGGGTGGACTTAATTTTAAAATATTTTGCAGGAGTGGCTGCAGAACAAGGAGAGGTTGGTGCACATACTGGACTAGTAAGAAGATGGGTCTATTGGTGGGACTGGCTAGAGTAAAGTTTATGCATGAGATAAGAAGGCTGATAACTGGAGATGCTAAGAGAAGTGTCCTGGGACAATGATCTCCTTGCAGGAACCTCTTTCCCCTGCAGTTTCTACTGCTTCTTTCCCCCATTAAAACTGCATATCCACTCCACCAGCCATCAGTCATCCTGTTTGCTCTTGCTTTTTCCTGCTCCAGATTAATTCTTTCTCTCTGTACTTCCCATACCAATTTGTTAGAGGTATAGCATAGCATTTGCACACAGGGAGATTCTTATTTGCAGCTATTAATACAGAATACAAAAGGAAAAGTTGGCTTAATGATGTGTAACAGAAAATTGTCGGGTTGCAGTAGTTATTTTCAGAAGATTTTGCTAACTATGATAAAGCTCAATATTTAATTTATACCTGGTAAGAAGTTTGGCAGACAAGTAGAAATACTGTAAATTTATTATAGTTGTAACTGGTAAATACTTTGTATAATCACAGTATTAGGTATATTCACATTTTAAATTGCATAATTCTATACGCATATATACTCTGCAGGTAAACACATACATAAAAATGGGTCTGTGTTTCCTAAAGATACACAAACAATCTGCAGAGCACAGAAATCAATTAATGCTGCACTGTGGCCTTTTAAAATAACTGTAGCTGCAGTTGGAGCAGCTTTTGGAATGCAATCTAAATAATTTCTGTTTGTTAAATAGAAATGTTTGGTATGTACTCATGTGTTTACACATATGCATACACATATGCACATGTATATATTTATAAGTGCATCATTAATTAGGTCTACCTTTCAAGAGAGGTTTTTTTTTCAGAACGAGGCTCTAAAATCCCTGTTAGTTCCCTTTTCCCATTTGGCAGGAGCGTGCATTCATTCACCACCATGGTGTATATAAAGACAGTAAATAATTCTTCTGACAATGGCAAGAAATAATTCTCCAGAGTGCAAGGACAAGGACAGGCCCTTTCTTTTGGGAAACAGCTACTGTAGGTAAATTTTTAAAGGTCATTTTTGTGGAGTCATCAGGATTCATTCCTAATTGCCAGCCCCCCAGTTTCACTTTGTGTACAGCTAGAATGGGAACTTGACCGGATGATAAGCAGGTCTTTTGAAATACATCTGGTGGCCCAAACACATCTTAGTGGTTTTCATATGCTTGCATGGCATGCAGTTGCAGGCATGAAGAAATATCAATGATTTGTTCCTGCCCTTCCAACTACGCTTAATTTATACAGAAAAAAAAACCCAAACCTACAAAAGAATACTGAGATTAGAGAAAATAACTTTTTGAGATTCACTCCCTCCTCTCATTTCGGTTTATATTCTGTCCACTGGGATTGTCAGTATTTAAAATGAAATCCTTACTTACATTCCAATAAAATGTCATACAAGTGACTGTTATGCAAGTAACAATCATGGTAATAAAGGGATGTAGTTCATGGACTGAGAAAATCATGAATTGAAAAATGACAACTTGAGATGGAACAAGTAGATAAAAGAGAAACAAGAGATGTACTGTGATCGGACTATCAGCCTACCATTAGTGTAGGTAATGAAGAAGAAGGACCAGATTTAGGAAGCACATAGAAACCTATAGATGTAGGCAAATGAGTACTTCAAATTGCTGTGTGAAAAAAAGGAATTTCCTAAATGGGCTGTTGTAGAACCAGAAATTAATTTTCAGCTTGGATGACAATAACTCTCAGTACAGTTTATTTTAGTGGTTCAGGGATGGTCACAATATAGACGTTTTTCAGATAAATTTTTATTATTTTGAGGTACAGAGCAAATAGAAAGTTGTCTTCATCCAAGTGAGTGTGAATATATGAACATACATTTTGCTGTCTTGACAGCAGGGAAGTTACTAACCCCTGTGCCAGTTATGAGCTGTTTTTGTTTCTGCTGAAAGAAGTTTACATACGACTGTAGAACAGAAGAAAAGAAAAAAAAGCAATTATAAATTCTTTTTATAAATGCATCTTAGGAATGTCGACCCTTTCTGACATATGCAAAACAGTAATTTAACAATAGCTATTAGAGGATTATTTCACATTAAATTTTCCTATGCTTTAAACCACATGGCCCTCCACATTCTGCTTTTAGTTGCAACGGTGCTATTGTATCAATATAAGTCTAATAACTAAGCAGAAACTATATCTAGCAATGTGTAGCAAGGTATTATTGGGTAACTTGTGTGAGTAGTTTTTCTGACATAATTTCAAAAAATAAATTCAAATCATGTTACAGTGCATGGCTTTGTCTATGAACCAGTTTGTCATATTGCCAGTTTGTCAAATATTGAAAATTTGTCATTTTCAATCTGTTGATAGGATATGGAGTTAGGAAAATCAATGGATATGACATATATTTACATAGGTTTTCTTTTGGAAGGGAACTTGTGTCACTGTTACTTGTTAAATGTAGTTTTGAAAAACAAGACAGATCATTACTGAATATTTGTCAGCGTGCTCCTTCTGAAGTAAACACATATATAGTTATTTTACATCATTTGAATATGTAATGTCCCAAGCAAGAATAAATGAGAACGTGTTACTTGTGTGTGCTGTACACTGGTACCTGACAGGCTTTAGAGAGCGAGCACAAAAATTTTCATATTGGAATACTCAAGAACACTGCCCACTGTGCTCATTAAAATATCTAAATTAGATCCTTCTTCTAAACTACAGTGTATACTCCAGCACAGAGTCACTCCCTCTTTCTTTAACCTAAGCATAATGATTTCATGAAGTCCAGAATGTTGAAATATGTCACAGAAGACAATTAACAGAAATATACATTTGCTAAAGAATTATTTGGAAAGAAAATCCCAAGTTATGTCCAAAGAAGGATTGTTATCTATTGCTAGAAAAATAATTGGTAATATGGTATGTAATCTCATTACAGCTAAAAATATTACAGTCACTATTTCATTTCATATAGCTTAATTATGTATTCTGTAAGAATTTGCCTGATTTTTATGTAGAGAGGGATAACTTTTAAACTGGTCTACATGGTCTTCAGGTGGATTCCAAGAAAATCCTGGGCCAGTGAGAAGCTCTTTTCCACTGTGGCCAGCACCTGGGCATCCCTTTCAGCAGCAGCCTTGTCCTTTGAAGGAGGAGCTGCCCCATCTTCCAGAGCTGTGTGAAAAGGGAAGGGTTTATCTCCTTCTCAGTTTCTCCTCCTAAGTAGTTCATGGTCCTCCTTAAATCAAGGGGTTTTTTTAGACAATATAAACTGATTATGGTTCTAAATATATTCGTTTATGCATTGATCAATATGTCTTTAAGCACAAGTATTTTCAGGGTTGATATTGACAGTGTGGCTGGAGTCAAAGGTGCTTAAGTAGTACTTTAAAAAAAGATCTGAATCTGTATGTGCTAAGCTAATATATGTGCAGAATAACCATTTTTAAATTATGTCACCCTATTTTGGTAAACCAGTTTTAGCCTCAGAGGATTTATCTATAAAATGCTGATAAATCTTTTTAGCTGTGAAAGTAGGATCGTAGGAATAAAGCAAAACAAAAGAAGTTTACCGGTTTTCAGCAGCAGCAATTTATTTCTCCTGTATAAACAGGAAATATTTTCAAAGTTCCACCGTTCCAGGTTTGAGAGTCACCAAGTAATATCCAGAGATTTAACTTTGACCTCAAATGTTGCAAATGTTTTGCCATTAGGATTTCATGGGCTCAAGCCTAGATGTCAGCAGGTATTAGAGAGTCTGTTAAGGTTTAGATACCTATCTGAACATTTTTAAAGGTTACTGTATCCATACTGAATTCCAATGCATTGACAATATTACCAGCACATTATTACATAAGAAGCTTCATATTGAAAACTTTTTCAAAACATATATGGCATCTCTAACATTGCAAGCATTTTTGTGGTTTCCACTCAAGCCATACTCAAGACAATTGCATGAGAGTTAATCTCTGAGTTAAAGCATAGATGAAGACCGTAAGCGTTTTGCCTTTAATGTGCTCCTTTATCACCAAAGTAATGGAATAAAACTCTCACACTGTTGTACGGTGATTGCTAGAAAATGACTAAGCCCTTGTTATAAAATAGCTTTTGTTTACATTTTTACTGCAGGGTTTTCTTTATCATTTTGTAAGGCAATGTGTGTGTTAAATTGACAGTATCTACATAGCTGTGGTATTTTTAGAGCACGAATATTCCCTGGGGCCTAGGGGAGGAAGTAGGATTATCCTTTCATTTGATATTTGTTAGCTTTATTTTTAGAAGTACTCCACAGTCTTTATTGTTCATTTTTCATTTTGTTTTCAATCTTATCTGAAAGGTAGTATTTCAAGATGCCAGATGTCAGTATACCCAGTGGCAATTAAATAGAAAAACAAGTTCTTCCGCTCAGGCTTTCTTATACCTGAACTGGATGATGCAGAAAAAAGTTGGGTATAACTGAATTATATTGACCTTCATTTCAGCCAGAATTCTGAAATCACAATTTTCCTAGTAAATCAGTATTGATGAAATTGATATAAGTGTAAATTTAATTATATTAAGAATTTATGTAATTAAAAATCAGTCAAGCTAATAATCTGTAATTAATCTCTCAATAGCATGCTGAGAATTTACATAATTCTGACACTGAATAACTTTGATCTTATGAAATTCATATGTGTTTGAATTTAAGCACTCATTATGTACCATAACTTGAATATTTTAATTATTTTTATGCACCAAGAGATTTTTTCCCCATCTTCTTTACGTGCCTAATAACCTGTTCCAGTGGAAATGTTGAGGTTTAATGCCATTATATGCAACTATAAATAAATGAGTAACCTTGTAAAGGAAAGGAGGAGTACTTTGATGAGGAGCACCCTTCTTTGTAGAATAAAAAGGCAGACTGAAAGTGGTGTAAAAGGAATGGCTGGTAGAAGTCAGCACATTGAAAGGAAAGGCTGGAGCTCTGTATAACACAGATTGTAACAGCCAGGTTGGGTCCAGACACTGCAAAACTCATACCCTACATCTGACTCTCAAAGCTCTCAATCAAAGCAATGTGTTGATAATTTTAATATTCACAAAAAAGTACAAATGTAGGCACTGTCCTAAAAACATTCACAATAGATAAACTTGAAATAAACTAGCTTACTCTAATGACACATTGATTTTTTTTTTCCCCTGAAACACATACCATGAGTTAGTTAAGAGACTGCCCTGACCTGAAAGATAATGATTTGTATCCATGTGCACACTTTCATTAAAGAAATCAGCTGAACTATAGTAGCGTCCAGCTGCATAGAAAACTTGTAATTAAAACTTGGGAAAATAGTACATTTCAAATGAGTACAGAATATTGTAGCATATTATTTCAGCACCATGAGAACTTCAGACCTGGATTCACCTACATAGACTTCACACCGAATATCAAATCAGAGCAGGGTACTCAATGTACTGCATTCAAATCAAACATCTTCTGGAGCTCCAGGGTAAACACCAACCCACATTTCTCTGGTGCCAGACTGAATGAAATAATGTGGGCACAGAGTCTGTATTGTTCCTATGGCAGATAAACTGAAAACATGCAAGCTGCCTATGTCCAACAGAAATGTAAATTCCTATGAAAACAAAATAAAATATTTTCTTCTATGTGGAGAAGGTAAAAAAAATTCGACTACTAAAAATACGTGCTTGCAAGTGTTGCTTTAATTGCCCTCATAAGGTTTTTGGGTACTGTAGTAAGGAGCATAAACACATCTTTCCAAAATTCCCTGTAATTTCTGAGATGTTTCAGGCAAATGACTCATAAGTACTGGTTTCTTATGGAAGTATACCTAAGAACACCATTTTTTTTTAGTCATCTTATTTATACTTCATATTTTTAATGACTTAGCCACTGTGTATTGGTATTTATGGTATTGCATGCACAATTAGAATAAACCTGTTCTGTTTTCATAGTGTTTTAATGGCTGTAAAGTGGTTTAGTAGTACAGTTTTTCAAACGTATTCCAAAATCCCATCATCGAACTAAAGAATATTCAAGGGTTGTAAGTAAACATAAAGCTTAGGTAACCCATTCTGTTTCTAGTGAAGCTGCCAAAACTCTCTTGAGCTTATGTAAACTCTAAAATGAAATGACTAGTCTTAAGGAGAAACAGATACCACTTTGCTAACACTTTCAAATCACAGATTCCACTTGAACATTACTTTGAAACTGCAATTAAATATGACAATCTTAGAGGAGACAGAGCTATCTGAATGATTAATTCCTCAGGTATTTTATTCAGCAATATCTTTCTATTACTCAATTGTGAAAGACAGAACTTGTACAGAGTGTAAACTGTAATATATGATAAGTTTAATAAAACTTTTTATTTTAAGTTAATACAAAGCAAGATTTCAAACTTAGGCACTGGTGACTGCTAGGATATCAATTCATATTACAGTAGACTAAGTAAACTGAAATTTTAAAAATCTTGCTTAAAAACAAAACAATCTTTCTTGTCTTCAAAACAAGAGAAGGTCTTGGATGTTTTTTATGAAGGCATGAATAATTCATTTGGAGAGGGTTTTTATTTTAAGTTTGTAACATTGGCATATATCTACGCATTCCTTTTAGATGTTATTATACACTTCAAAGACCAGAAATTCTTTTGTTGATGTGAATCTTGGGTGTGGAAGAAACTTCAGTGTCTTAAAGCAAGAGCAATCAAACTGTTGGTTATATATGTACATAGTTTTCAGAATTAAGTTTTGCATCTACGATTTTTCTGTAGACTTTCTTTTCTATGGTCATACCTTGTAGGCCTACAGGATGAATTTGATTCATACCAATACAGATTACCAAGTTGCTGTGGCAGCTTCCTTCTGGCTCTTGTGTGGCACCCATTGGAAGACACGGGGAACTTTTTGGCTGTAGACATAGTTCTTGGGAAGTATTTCTAAGGAGAGAGCATTTCAAGACGTTGTTAATTTTATCACTGATATTTTAATGACATAACATATAAACCAAAGCAGTGCTATGATTAAGACTGGGTTTTCAGATAGTGTAGAAGATGCACAAAATGAAAAGCTCTCTGAATGTTAACACTGGTTTATGCTGTACCATAAATAAGAATTTACAGTTATGAGTCAGAGAAATTAAACCATCAGATGGATTGGAAACAGGAGCGGAAATCCAATAAAATACCATGTCTTTCCTGCTGTTTGATAAATTAGAAGTTAACATTTCCACACATGAATGTAATATGCCAAGTTAAATTACTTTAACTGCTGTTGGATATTTCTTTTATCTGTAAATACTGAGTTTTTCCATGTATAAGCTACTATATCTGGGTAATCTCAAGCTATTGCAAATGTTTATTTTAGGCCAATGCTTGCTGTGGAAACACACAATCTAGATCAACAAATCTTTTCATCTACTTTATGAACAAACTGTAAATTAAACCAGGATATAATAGCTTATATTGTTGTGACCAACTCTAAAATGTACTTAAACCTTTTTTCTTAAGAAAATAATTTTACCTAGATGAAGTTTTCAAATATTTTTTCAGCTTTTGGATTTTTAAGTGTTGATTCTTTGGTAGCCCATTTATCCTTATGGCAATAGGCATATTTTTCTTAATCATTTATGCCGATTCCTAAACCCAAAGACTCCAAGGAATGAAAAACAGAGGAGAGTCCCATTAAGTCACCTACCTATTACTGATTTGTTGGGGTTTTAATCACCTTCCCTTAGAGGTCAGAGTGTTAAATGAGATGACTACTGAAGCTTTGGCTATACACATTAATCTTTTTTCAAACTGGCAGATTTTCTTCCTCATGCCGGAAGACTGAGAGACCAGGCATATTGTGAGTGAATTCTTTCTTACAGATTTGATCGGCACAAAAATGTCTTGTGCAGGGAACAACATTTTTTAGAATATGCAATGTCTGACTTACTTGTACGGGAGGCTTTGTATCGGCTGTGGATCTTGTTTCTTCTTTTGTTTTTCAAAAGGACACTACTTAGCTTTCCTGGCCACTGGTTTCTGGCTTTTTGTTTTGTATAGCCTGAGTATATAACCCAGGATAGTGGTGCACCAGAATAATATCCCATGTTTAAATAAGCCAAAAGAAGGACACCTACTGGAGCTTTGCTTAGAAATACCTTTTTTAAGGGCATATTTTAAATATATTCTCCATTGAACACATGTTTCTGCAGTGTGTGCATGGGTTTGGGAGTTCATGTGCAAGTCTACTTGCATTTTTATGTCAGTATCTGTGCCATTGACTATAGGGACATAACCCCCAGGAACTTGTTAAACACACAACAAAAACCAGACACTATATATACTTTGACAAAGGTACTTTTACCAGTAACCGCTCATATACACGTGGGTATTACTTCAGATGCAAAAAAAAAAATACCACTTCTCTTTATTTAGCAACTTAAGTGATAGCTCCAAATTACACATGTAGCATTTCAGTCTCTATATTTATATTAAAATGTGGAGATTTGAGATTTATTTTCTCTAGGTAATTAATTTTTTAAAAATTATTTTACATCAAATATTTTAAAGTTTATTTTTTAATAACAACTGAAATATTTCTCATTCAAAAACTTCTGCACAGCTACAGAGTTTGACTAATCCTGAACAGTAACACACATACGCTCTTTTATTCAGAATTTTTACATTTTGTTTGTCAACATGTAGATGATTGTTTGCAATATCCCATTACACATAGAGTTATGATTGAATATTATTGCATTCAGGTGGCACTCGTATGAAATAAATTAACTGACAAGGCCTCAGGTTTCAGCTGTGACATTTTGCTTTTGGGCAGGTCCAGTTTTCTTTCTTTTCACATTTTCTTCCAGCAAAACAGGTTTTTTAGCTTGTAAAAACCTTTGAGACACAGCATGAAACCATTTACTCATGGAGTGAAAGAGTTTTTTTATGGACAGCAAAAGCTGATGGTATGAGCATGATGCTGGTCTGCCTCCTTGAGAAAAGCCAAACACTGTAAACCATGCACAACTTTTTAATGAGTAAATAAGATCAAATATCTAATATTTGACAAGGAAGGACAAATTTCACTTTAAATCAGTTATGCTCTTTATTTTATAGCAGTTGTTTTCAGTATAGCAATTAGACATGTTTCAAAATTGCAAATTGCAATTATTAATTTGATGTAACTGTGTACATAGACTACTGTAATGATGTGCAGAATAAAACATCAAACAGCATCTCCCCTCAAAAAGCTTTGTGTGTTTAAAGGATGTTTATTGAAGCAGTATTTCCAATGAGACATAATAGAACAAGCTAGCAAGCTTGAAATGAGACCGCAGGTCTCAATCGAGTGGTTTCCCTATTTAATTCCCTATTTAGTGCTATGTGTGTTGTATTCTCTTAAGGCACCATCTAAAATGCAGCCAATTCCATCAAAGAAAATTGGAGAGCTTTAAGTCAGATGCTTCTTCTAAGAAGAGTATGTTTTGAGTTTATAAAAGATATTTCTCTCATCTAAAATGTTAATTTTCCAAACGATTTTTAATACAGAAAAGAAATCATATTTCTCATATCTATGCTATTGTTAAATAATAATTATTGAAAATGTTGAGGTTTTTTTAAGATGCTCATGTGTGAACACTTATCAGGAGTATGCATCACCTAAGATGATAAGTCCACATACATTGAGGTAAAGGCCATGGTACTAGGATATATAAAGTATCTTTCGTGTTTCAAAAAGTATTTAGGAAGAAGTAAGACTATTTAATGAAACTATTTGTATACCTGCTATGCTGAATATCTTGAAAGGATATTAATACGTGTAACATTTGAAAAGTTGTAACAAAGATCACAAAAGTAACAGTTGGGGGTTTTTTTTAATGAATGGGATAGCTTTAACTCTGTGTAGTTGCTCGTGTGCTCTCAGAAAGCCAACAAGTAATGGGGTTTCTCTGGCTTGGTGGTGGGTTCACCTGGGATATTGCTAGAAAAGACAGACACAACTTGAACCAAAAAATGGTGAGATCATGTCTTAGACTTGACAATATGAGTTAATGGATGACTGCTATAAAGGAGATGGGGTGGAGTTGGGGATTGTATCAGTAGTAACAGCCATTCCATTTGGAAATAAAGCCACAGTCTTCATCACTGTTCTGCAAATTCTCAATTGCATCTAGTATTCAAGAGACTGAAGTCCAAAGATTCTTTTCCAGTAGTATGCTGGGAAATATTACTTGAGGTGTACTGTGCTTTATGATGGATGACTTCTGCAGTTCATGCATCATCCTTTGCAAGGGAAACATGAATATATCTGTATCAATTAACCAAGTGGACTTTTCAGTGCATCATTAACTCCTTATGTTTTGGGGAGAGTAACGAATTATGAAAGGGCTTGCATCAAGTTTCTGAATTAATGCATAGGATTTCTACTTTACTGCATGTATAGAGTAGAGATACCTCTCTGACAGGTTTCATCCTCTTTTAAATAAAATAAATTATTCTGATGAATTAAAAATCATCAGTTCTGATTTATGGAGAGAACAGAGGTTGCTAATAGTCAACAAATAATTCCTTCAGATAACATATCACTTAAATAATTAGAAAACCAGAAGGTTAAACAGCTGGAATAAAAACATTGGATCATATTCACAGATTCCAAAATTTTATGTTTACTTTAAGTGGGAATTTATTAATGTGATTTTTAAATAATGATTTAAAAATCATTGATTTCTAAATAATTGTCATGACTGTTTTTTAATTAATTGTCTTAAGTGGTGCTAGCAATCCAAGGAAGATTTATGATGTGTGTAGCAGATGGCATCTGTTTTCTTTGTTTGTGTGCAGGGTATAGTGGTGGCATTTCGTTAAGGATGGCTGGCTGGAGAGCCAGGAGGAAAGCAGGTTGCTTCCCTGGTTCTGGCTGGTTTGTGCTATGTCAGGTGAATCATATGTAGGGAAAGGGAGTTTTCCCCACTCCTGGGAACTCTAAGGGACAGAAAAGAGTACTCCAGAGCACAACATGGCAGGGGGCAATGGTGTGGGAACTCACCAAGCAGCACCCAGACCTGTGCTCTTCAGAGGCAAAGAAATTTTTTGACTTGCTGGACTGAGGTGAAGCCCAGCTGAAATAATCTGTCCTGCAGGATTTTGTTGGGGAGGGAACACATGTATTTACAAAACCTGCTTCTTCTGTCCTTATTCTGAATTTCCTCTGCTTTAGAATGTTCCCTGATGCTGTTTATGTGCAAGTATATCCTTGCACATGCTCTTAAAGCCTTTGAGTGTGTTCTGTTGGAAAATAGATACCTCTCAAAGCCCTACTCAACTTGTGTCCCATTCTTGGTCTTTCTTTGGTGGTCTTTCAGAGAACCTGCTCAGTTCACTACTCAAATGGGAGACAAAGTTCTTAGGAGGCTAAGGAAGAAGAAGGAGACAAATTTCAAAAAACACCTCAGAAATACCTGTATATTTCTGCTATCATGTTAAGTCTTAAGTGCTTTAGATGTGTTGGTGAAACAAACTTTACAAATAAAGTGAGCAGGTAACTACAGAACAGCCATTCAGAACCATTCAGAAAAGGAGGCTGAGGGGAGACCTTCTCGCTCTCTACAACTACCTGAAAGGAGTTGTAAAGAGGTGAGGGTTGGTCTTGTCTCCCAGGTCACAGGCAATAGGACAAGAGGAAATGGCCTCAAGTTGTACTAGGGGAGGTTCAGAGTGGATATTACGAAAAATTTTTACACTGAAAGGGCTATTAAGCATTGGAATGGGCTCTCCAGGGAAGTGGTTGAAGCACCGTCCCTGGAGGTTTTCAAAAGACGGGTTGACATAGTGCTCAGTGACATGGTTTGCTGAGGTGGTTGTTGGGTTTTCTGATTGTTGTTGGGTTTTTTTATCAGTTAGGTTGATGATTGGACTAGATGATCTTAAAGGTCTCTTCCAACCTAGACAATTTTATGATTCTATGGTATATCACAGAAACTAATTGCTCAAATGTACTGAGCCATTTGGCCCATAGGGGCAGGCCCACCACAGTCTGCTTTCTGATTAGCACAAGTTTAGGCAATCCCTCTGTATGCTGATATTCGGAGCTGCTGGTTTCCAAACCAACCCTTACACCTGACTGGAAAAAAGTTACTGTACCTTTGAATTCCCTATCCTGGTCTTGGCTTTCCACCCTCCCGAGTCCTGGTCTTCATTATTTTTCTTAAAGATTACCTCTGTGGAAGAAATAAGTCACAGTCACAGAATTACAGAATTGTAGGGGTTGGGAGGGACCTTTGGAGATCATCTAGTCAAAATCTCCTGATGAAACAGGTTCACGTAGACCAGGCTGGACAGGAATGCACCCGGGTGAGTTTTTAATATCTCCAGAGAAGGAGACTCCACAACTTCTTTGGGTAGATTGTTTCAGTGCTCTGTTACCCTCAAAGTAAAGAAGTTTTTCCTCATGTTGAGGTATAACTTCATATGTCCCAGCTTGTGTCCGTTGCCTCTTGTCTTGCCACCAGCCACCACTGAGAAGAGCCTGACCTCATCCTCTTTGACACCTGTCCTTAAAGTACTTATAAGCACTGATGAGATCTCCTCTCTGTCTTCTCTTCTCCAGGCTAAACAGACCCAGGTCTTTCAACCGTTCCTCATGAGAGGTGCTCCATTCCCTTGGTCATCTTTGTAGCTCTCCACTGTACCCTCTTCAGCAGTTCCCTGTCCTTTTTGAACTGAGGATCTCAGAACAGGACACAGTTCTCTAGATGTGATCTGACTAGGGCAGAGTAGAGGGGAAGGATGACCCCCCTGGCCATGCTGGCCATGCTCTTTTTAATGAACCCCAAGACCATTTGGCATTTTTGGCCTCAAGGGCACATTGCTGACTCATGGTCAACTTGTCCACCTGGACCCCCAGGTCCTTTTCTGCAGAGCTGCTTTCCAGCAGGTCAGCCCCTAGCCTGTACTGGTGTATGGGATTATTCCTCCCTAGGTGCAGGATCCTGCACTTGCCCTTGTTGAATTTCATCAGGTTCCTCACTGCTCAACTCTCTAGACTGTCTAGGTCTCACTGAATGGCAACACAACCTTCTCGTGTGCCAGACACTCCTACCAGCTTTGTGTCATCAGCAAACTTGCTGAAGGTACACTCTGTCCCCTCCTCCAGGTCATTGATGAATATATTGAATAAGACTAGACTCACCCCTGGGGAACACTGCTAGATACAAGCCTCCAACTGAACCAGAGGCATCACAACCCTCTGAGCTCTGCCATTCAGCCAGTTCTCAATCAGCCTCACTGTCCTTTCATCTAATCCACATTTCCTAATGAGGATGTTATAGAAGACAGTCTCAAAAGCCTCGCTGAAGTTGAGGTAGACAATGTGAAAAGTTGTTTCCATTGCAAAACTGAAATACTAATTTCAAATAAAAGAAAAAAAAAATCAAAACTAAGTAGTAACTTAACTAAAAAAAACGGTGTTTCATACATGACTGGTATATACCAGTAAGCTTGAGGGGTTTCAGGTGATATTACATTGCTTCATTATGTGGGTGGGTTGTTAAATTTGCCTTATAATAATATTAAAATAAAAAAAAAATAACACGCCAGCAATGCTTTTAATGAAGGTATAAGTACAAGAATATGCAATGTTCACATATGCTGTTATGTGCTGCAGTTTGACTTGCCAAGAAACCTTAGACTAGGTCCCCTTTGTGGGAAAAACTTCCAAGTGGCTCTGAAAAAGTGGCTCTTTTTTTACACAAAGACATTCTAATCCCTGAAGCGTCTTGTTCTCATTAATCTGTTTCTTAAAGAAATATCACAGCAGCCTTCTCCTCTAATGAACGATGTTAGCTGTTTGGACTGTAGGAAGCCATCCTGCTGCATGCTTCAGGCTTTTCCCTCTATTGAAAGGTTTTGTGCAGCATCCAAGTTCAAATGTCTTATCGCTGAAGCTTGTTATCAAAAAGATATTGACAAGCTGCAAGATCACAGCACTGTGACTGATGACAGGGCTAATGGGATTCCTTTTAAAGACAAAGGTTCAAACAGCCTAAAGACATGTTTTGGCCAAGACATGACAAGGCTTGATAACAGCTTACACCCACGTGAAGAGTGCAAACACAAGAAAAGAGAGGAAATTTCATGTTATAACAACTAGTTAACAGTAATAATGACATGAGATTAAGAAATTATAACTACCACCTGAATCTTAATAAGTACTTTTAGGTAATTAGATTTAGTGACTCCTTTTGAAGGGGAGTGTGGATGGTGCTGCAAGGCTGACATCTGAAATCAGGTGGTGCCAGAGGCTGGCAGTTGTGGGAAGCCCTTTGCTGGCTGGGAGAAGGACAGGATACCCCACTTTCTGCTCTCCTCACTGTGGATACACAAGGAACAACTTCAGCCTATGTAATTTATCAAATAAATGCATTAAAAAAGCCATGGGTGTTGTATATGAGGAGGAGGAAGAGGGTTCCATTTCAAAGTTCATCTGCGTGCTTTGTTCATAAATTCATTGAGATGTATTTGTGTTTCTTTGCATCTAGTATAGCAGATATGTGAAGTACATTGTGTGCTATGCCAACACACGTGTGGGCTGGTCGCTGCCTGACGCTGTTATTCATTATGCACATTATGGATGAGATTGCTAGAGAGACTTTATTAATACAAGGATTTTTACAAAGACTTTCTTGGAATGATCATTCTACAAGTTTTGCAAATCTGTTTATGGTAAAAAGGCACTAGATTTGCAGCCATAGGTAGCTACAACTACAAAAAAACCCCAAATTACTAAAAAACCAACAACCCAGACCCACTGATACTTCTCCATTAGATTTCACAGGTTTTTGTGAAGGTGTGATTCAGTACTATCTTACAGAATTCTACAGTTGCAGAGTGTTTGCCCTCAGGCCTAGTAGGTTTTTCTAGGTTGGTGGTGAAGGTGGGATTTGCTAGGTCTATTGAACAGAGTATATAGGTTTTACTGGCAGATGTCATATCCCAGTGGATTTCTGAATGAAAGTGGCTTACAGAAGGAGTTACAGCAGGCTCTGGTCAGCTATTTAGTATTGAAGTGTATTATTATTTACTTAGCTTCAAGCAAAATCAGACCCTTACAGGAGTAACTCACACAGGCCCAGGATAGGAGTCAGATCCTCCACCTACCACGGTGTTGTCCCTGGGGAGAACACAGACAATGGAAAGTGGAGCAAAGAGGAGATAGAGGTTCATGGGCTTGAACTCTTGCAGCAGTTGGGATTAGGGTACATGTGGACCCATAGCATTCTTATTTCATTCAGAGTTCAAATGTCTTGTCTTTTCTGGTTTCACCAGTAGTTGCAGTTGATGATATCCAGTTGTAGATTGGGAGGGGGCTTGGGTATTTTTTGTAGAAGCTTTTGAATGCGTTTAATCTATTACATTACATGGCAGTGAAGTTTGCATCTGTGAGACTCAAATGAGAAGATAGCAACAGAGAACAAAATTTTATTTGATTCTCAACTATTAAAAGCAGCAGTTGAATTTTGCAATTATAGGTTGGATTGTGAGTCATCTTTCTTACAAAGAGATCTTAAGTACCAGTACCCACATATTAAAGTGCATTTTCATGGACTAGAAACCATCACTGAGCAGAATGATTTTCCCTCAACAAAACAATGTTCTTGAGTGGTTTTTTTGCCCACATACTGAAGAGGAAAAACCCCTCTCGTTATCTATCTCGTGCCAATCTTAAATTACTTGAGAACAAATGCATAAACTTCCTGAGCTAAACATTTCTCAAAAATGAATGCAAAGTAGCATTTTTGTTCAAACTAGGAAAGCTGAATGTTTCCTGTCAGAAATGCAGTTTATTCTAAGAAATTAATCAGTTTACAAAAGAAAGAAAAATACTGTAGTAGGGGGTACACAATAATCCACATTTTTTGGTCTATCAAAAATCAGGTTAAAGATAAATAATTGAAATAAAAAGAGGGAATATAGAAAATTTCCATAAAATTATGATTAGTGATATGTGGCTTAATGTTTTGGTAGCAGTATACAGTCTGGAGATTTGAAACAGGATGTGTACTTCAAAGCTCCAAGGTATCTTCTTTCTACAGGTTCTCTAGTACAATGTTACTACCGCTACAGTGTCGGGGTAAGAGCAAAATTAGATCTGAATGAGCTACTTGACCTTGTGTGTGACTGTACCAGTGGGGAGCTACAGATCCCTTAGGAGGCTTAAAAAAAGGCACACTAAACCACAAATGTGGCTTCTTGTCAGTTCAAATGTATCCTCAGTGACTGCCTGAATTTTCTTTTGATTTTTTTTTTTTCTGCTACAGTGAAGAATGTGTAGGAGTGCATTACAGGCAGCAGTAAGCAGAAATAAGCTGAGCATGCATGACAGCTGCTGCTTCTCCATGATCATTATATAGTTGATGAACAGCAATCTGCTGCTCCATGAGGCAGCAGTTCACAGCTCTTGGCCCCTCTCTGCAGCTCATCGCAAAAGAGCCTAAACGGAGAATGTGGTGTTGAGGAGGTGTGCTAAACGGAGTAAGAGCTGACACATAGCTTGGTGTTGAGTTGTGTTACACAGAAATAGGTTGGGTGGAAGGACCACAAGGTTTAGGAAGAAGAAATAAAGAAAGTGGTTCTCAAGTAAATGAAAAGTAAGGGGTATAACTGCGCAGAGAGTATCTTTGCATAGTCATTGGTGCATTGTCCGTACAGACCCCGCATCTTTGCTGTTCAAACTGCTTTTTCACACAGTGTCTGGCATTTCAAACTCAGCAGCACAAAATGAAGTAAATGATAATTTCTGGGAAGTCAACATATTTCATGGGTAAACTCAAAATAGCTTACGTTGTCTCTGATATAGATATGTAATCTATGCATGTGCATAGGTTGTCTTAAACAGAGTTATATAAAACTACATTTCAAAAGAGAAGCAATTGTTTCTGTTGTTGCAACTCAACAACTAATACCTTTTCCAGTGATGATATTTAATTTGTAAGATCCTCAAATAGACCTAACTGAACCAAAGAGAGAGTGTGAACAGATAAGTGAAGACAAAGACAGCTACTGCTGATTCTTCTCAAGCAATGCAGAAAAATCCAGGCCTCAGTTTAAGGATGCCACAATGATGGCATAAATTTAAATTACTCAGGGGAAATGCAATGTTCACAAAGGAAAGCATTCAATAATCACAGAAGCAGGTGTAGTGCATTATGATTTGGGCTTTCTTTTAATGTCAGATTTCTGTATGAGGGAATATAAGTTAGTCAAGAATATAACTTTCTTCTAACAAGTCTCTAATACTTGCCTTACTGTAATATTACCTCCTCTTGTAAATTGACTTAATCTAATCTGTATTAGGACTGCTGTTAGCTGTGGTCTGTAAGTGTGTGGTTTGCTAGATGTTTGAAGGCATAATGATGTTATTTTGTCTCTCTGATCTGTTTCCTCAGACTGGAGGAAGGTTAATGTGCTTGAAAATTTGTCTATTTGTACCAGATAAGGAATACTCAGAGGTCTGCCATTTATCCAGTTTATCAACCCAAATTTATCTAGCATTTTATTGATAATCTCAGCTCCTGGATCCCATAAATTAACTCACATTTTTACAAGCTTTGATTAGTAAATAAAACAAGTTTGAGTCTTCTAAGGATTTCATTTACTCTCTAGCCTGTTGCAGCCAATGTAAGACTTCTATGGGAATCTTACAAGCTTTTTTTAGAAGTGCTTTTTCTGTGGCAAACTTGTGGGCTAGTACAACTGTTGAAACTTTGTGATGCACTAAATGGAGCATGCCAAGAAATTGGTCTAGTTTGTCACTTCACCTCATTTTGAGAGCTGAAAATAAATTATTTAAGCAATGAGATAGGACAGACTTTGCAGCAATGCTGGTTAACACCCATTCTGCATGTTTGCCTTGGTTTTCCACCACATGTGAATGGTGCTTTAATCAGCACTAATGCGCAAGCTAATGTTTCTGATTAAGATTTCACAGTGGTTTTTTCTCCTGATAAAAATAGAATTCAAAGCTTCCTTCCCTTAAGTTAATGGTAAAGGAAATTTTGCATTTTATTTTCAAGATGTGCAAAGATAACAATAGGAATTTCCATTTATGTTACTAATTGCAGCTCTGAAGCACTTGCATTTTTTTTTTCATTACGTTTGAATATTCTTTTTCTTTTTGCATTGACAGATTCATAGAGCCTTGCATTGAGGCATAGATAATGTGAATTTGTTTTGGGGACATCAGCTCCTGCTGCAACACAGCAGAAATTCCTGCTAGAAGAGTTCTAGATTGTATTGATGGGTCCAGCATCTCAGTTTGGATCAGGACTTTGCTTTTGAGTTAATTTTTTTCTGGTATCTGACTTGCCAATTTTTTGATTTACATTAGGCAGTTGTCTCTAAGGCAGGTAAATTAGATTCCTTTTGGATGAAAATGAACTGGACGATGCAAGCAGTTTGGGATCAGGTTAGAGCTAGTTTTACCATGCCCAACTCTCAGCATGCTCTGCAAATCTGCTCGCATTGCATTGCATCACTAGCTAATTAGACTGAATCTCTGCTGCCCTGACAAGGCTGTAAGGTGGATCCACCTGTACATTTTTCCTAACAGAAGCATTGAAAAAATATTAAAAGAGCTTTTCTATTTTATGTTATGTGATTTTTTCAAACAGAGAAATCCAGATCTGGGTGAAACAGAATCAATTAAAATCAAAGCTTTTCGCAAACAAATCTCTTCCTGCTTGCTGCTTCCTTTCGGGGAAAATACTTTCCTTCAGCTCTACTTTCAGTCCCGTAACTTTTGATAACTTTTTGGGTTGCAAGAGGCCTATGTGGTCACTTTTGAATACCTCACAAAAGTCTTCCTTTTCGTTATCTCTGCAACATGTCTTTCTGTCTACTTTTCCATTCTTCTGGATACATGTGGTCAGTAACTCCTAGGAGAGAGGAATTTTTGGAGACAGCATGTAAAGGCAATTACATGGTCCAATATGCTAGAGCAGGAAAAAAAAAGCTGATCAGCTTTATGTCTTTCAGTAAGACAACACGTGTGTAATGAAATGTGAATATACAAACTGGTAGGTTATGCAAAATATCATAGTTGGGATGAATTTACAAAATGTATTTCATTTCACACATTAAAAAAAAAAAGAAATTTAACAGAAAAAAAAATGCTTCAGTCTATAACAGCTCAGAAATGGCTTTGCTTTTGTTGCTTCTTAATTTAGTCCCAGTGGCCATCAGAGAGGAAGAAGGGAAAGGATCATCCAAACTGGTTCAGAGCTGAGGGCACAGCACACCCTTATTCTCTATCACTTGTTTTGCACTGTGTTTTGCAGTATAAAATCATGTTATCTGTAAACACCTCAAGCACATTCAGTAGTTTGGGAACATCAAATCTTTTATTCAACGGCCTTTGGGTTAACTTAATGGAGTTCTTTAGAAGGACTTTATGTTATCACCATCGAACGGTGGCTAAACCACAATAAAAGTTAGGATTTACTTGGGGGAA
>BJBW01003861.1:0-41182 GCA_004320125.1 Scolopax mira
AAACTGGAGAAGAGCAGATTTAGATTAGACATTAGGAAGAAGTTCTTTCCAATGAGGGTGGTGGAGCACTGGAAGAGGTTGCCCAGGGAGGTGGTTGAGGCCCCTTCCCTGGAGACATTCAAGGTGAGGCTTGACGAGGCCCTGGGCAACCTGGTCTAGTTGGGGGTGTCTCTGCTGACTGCAGGGGGGTCGGACTAGATGACCTTTGAAGGTCCCTTCCAGCCCAGATGATTCTATGATTCTATTCTATGATTCTCAAACCCCATTCCTCTCCCCCCTGCTCCCCAACCCTCCTCAACTTCTCTCTTCAATCTCTCTATTTTGTATTTCTAAACGTGACCAATCTGATCCTGTTTGCCCTCTCCCGCCACTGTTAGTGTTACAGCTAACCGTGTTATTTTGCTGTGACTCACAAATGTCTAATTTTACTAGAAATATTCACCCAACAGCCTTTTTAATAAGAAGGAGACATAACTATAGTTCCCTCAGTTGCTCCCTAGGCTCCTCAAGATCTTTGCAACAAACTTTGCTTTCTCACACGTGGAAAAGGTCTTCCGGCCTCCCAAACAAATTCAGAGCCCTTCAGAAGTGCGAGTGCAGACTGTGGCAGGGATTGATGCACTTGCTGGAAAAACCTTGTCAGGAAAACAAATGCCCCACGTACACACCATGTAAATACAGGGAGGGACTTTCCAAGGGGGTAAAAGGTAAAACTTTCTGCTGAGGAGATGTGTGTGAAGAGTATCTGCATAGCTTGGAGCTATCCCTAAACACCCCTGGAAGAAGTAGCGAAAGAACAGAAGGGAAATAGTTTGAATTTCTAGATTCCCGCCCCCCCCCCCCCCCCCCCCCCCCCCCCGGAGGCTTTGTTTGCAAACCTAGTGTCAGGGACCATCCTGAAGGTGACTTGGGGAAGGTGACACAGGGGAAAAAAATAAATAAATAAATTTGTGTACAGACACACAGAGTCAATTCAAAACAAGGACTTCAGGACATGGTCACCACACGCTGAAATGCTTCCAGACCTGCTTGCTTTAAGCTGACGTCCCTCAGTCTCTTAAGCTAACGAAACAACTGGCTGCCAGGGTGCTCCAATCCTCTGCATCCTTCAGACCAAGATGTAGGAAAAATGTGTCTATCCAAACTACGGAAGAAAAACATTCTAGAAAACCCTTTCTTCGTGTTTCTGGGATACAAGCTGACGCGTACCTTAGCATGACTTATGGGGTACAAAAAGTGCTCTGGACAGCTGCACACTTCTGACACATTTTAGGAATCACCTCTGATCAATAAGCTGGAAATAACATATTTGAATCTTTATTTACTTGAATCATTCACATTTGAATCTTTCTTCTTTACCAAGTAAGGAGAAGGCCCTGATGTTTGGCTTCTTACTGTGGAAAAAGTCTTCCAACTCTACTTACAAAACTTCAGTTAGTGAAATTTGGCAGGTAATAATCTAGCACCGAGTAGCTCTTCTTTTGTGACTAGTCAGTATCATTTGCCTACTTGTGAAACAAGGTCTTTGTTTGCACAAGTAAACTTTTCAGACTTAGAAACTGGCTTTACTTGCCTTTTTTTTTTTGTTTAGGCTATTTCTTTGTCCAAACTGCTGTGACGTTCACAAGTAGCATCCATAAAGTATCTGAGGTCAGGACTCCAAGATTTTGCCAAATGCTAGGAATATCTCATAAGATGTTACTAGACAAGCAACATTAAATGAGAAGAAACACACAAAGACCAAAGAATGAGCTCAGCCTTTGTTCACTATAGCAAAACTGCTGTTAGGGTCGGCTCAAGTGATCCAGTTTTACCCTCCCAAGTTTGTTTCTCTTTTGCTGATTGCACTACTTTCTTGTAGCTCATCCATAGTGAATAAAAAAACTTTCTTTTAATTTAGAAGGAGGTCTCGTGCTCTATTTTTACTGCAAGGAAAACAACCGATTTCCCCTCCCCCCCAGCAAAAAGCAGTGCAGGAACCCAGTCCCTGGCAGCTGCTGCTGACTTTAAGCACCATATATAAGGTATTAAACCACCCACTTTATGTTCTAATAACATTAACAGTCTCACATGAACCAGGACATTCAGAGTTAAAGCTGAAATTCTCTCCTTAAGTCACCACATTGTGTCTAGGTACAGTATTGCAGCACTTAATCAGGGGGCCTCAGAGCAGCGGGGGGTTCATACCATATGTGCTATAATACCTAAGCACAGCGGGGTGAGTTAAGGACAGAGGTTTAGACTTAACTCTGAATTTCTTAGGTTCTGCCAGTCCCATGCTTAATGTTTTTGAAAAAAAAAAAAAATTGCATTATGTGTGTCTGGAGAGTTACTTTCCTCTAAAAAAAAAAAAAAAAAAAAAAGAAATGTGGGGGACAAGTGAGGATGATTTCTCATGGAAAGATGAAAGTAGATATCCAGTGCCAACCATCTTCACTGTAGGCATGGACATATTGATATTCTACAAACATTTATACAACTTTCAAATGCATTAACTTAATCCAGATGCCTATAATAAAACTCTATTAAAAATACTGTTTCAACATGAGCTTAATAGTTTTTAAGCTGTTTACTCAAATTATATCATGTTCTGTTTTCTTAGCATCTTCCAGGCCCTAGGCTAGAGTTTGGTGCGCATTGAAAAACACACTCTCTATTTAGATGCTTACATTTTTAAAATCAATACTATTTGTGCTAGACTTGTGCTTCTTCTTGGCAACCCTCTTTGTTGTATTCGCTATGTATTAAAGAAATTTCAGATTCAAAATTGAGCCTTATTGAAACCCCATAAAACAACCTGCAAGAAGGTGAGGAGACTAAATTTGCCAGCTGCCTTGCCAGGGCAGCTCTACATATCTCTTAGTGGTATCATGGGAAGACAGAAAAATAGGCTCTTTACTTCTTCCTGACGTAACAGAAGATAAAAGATATTTAAACATACAGCACCTACACATCCTCAAATTTAAATAAGAACAGCAAAAGAAGTTTAACCATCACTGTACAGCTCATATTAGTTTCTGGAAGCAACACTTCTACAAAGCACATCTTGTCTGTGGTTATGGTGAAATTTTTTGTTTGTTAAACAGTTTGCAGACTCATCTATATGTCTAATATTCCTAAAGCAAAGTAAATTTCTACAGTACATATTCCTTACCTTATTCTCAAAAGAATTTCACTGGCCCTTGAGTCAAAATCCCTTTTCACAAGAAGAGGGCAGATCCTTTGCTGTAATTATTTATTCTTGCTGCACCATCTGCAAGTGAAATCAATTGAAGAGGAAATGAGCACCATCCAATGAGTGTTGCCCTTCTCTCATTAAGGCAGGCTTGGTGTAAGGTCTGAAATAATAAATTGTAACTGGGTGAACAACCATCAACTCACCTGATGATTTTTAGTGTGGGAAACCAGCAAGGTCTAGTGGGAATAAGACAAACACGTGAAACGCACCCTCAAGACCAACCCCCACTGAAAATACAAGTTCACCCCTTCAGAGAAAAGGTCATTAAAAACTAGCAGATCTCAGTGGTTTTATTGCAAACCAATCAACCTGAACCTGTAAAGGAGTCTGACCTCACCCAGATTCATGGGTCTTCTATTTTTGACTTTACCTGCTAGTGATAAGAATTGATTTGAAAGGTTCTAAAATTAGCTCTGTGCATCAAAGGATGGTTATAGCATGTCTCGGCAATGTTGCAGTTTTACACGTTTTGCTGTTCTGTGTGTGTTCTCTAATTGGAAAAGTGTAACCCTTAAATCCAGGAATCGGTGACTGAGTTAACTTTCCTCCTGGAGGAGTGCTTGGAAATTGACTTCCTCATAAGTGAGGTTGTTTCCCTGGGATGCAGGTGGAAGCTGGAGTGTAGTTCTCATAAAGTTAACAAGGTCACTTTGCTGGGCTCAGGCCTCTTGTAATTTAAGTCACCTATTGCCAATGAAGGTAGGTAACATTCTCTGTGATTGCAGATCAGTCCTTCAAAACCAGATCAGAGATCTTTTGCAGTTTTGTCCCACCAAAAAATGAATCTATAAAACATATCCCAAATAATCGGAAACAGAAGAGGTTTTAAAAAAATAAAATCTAAATGCTCATATGGTACTATAATGAAAAAATGCATATGGTGGGAAAGGATTCTATGCTTTTCCATTTAAGCATTTTGTACTGGAAGATGTAAACACATTCATAACAACATCAACACAAGCAGGCAGCACCAAAACCATAGTCATCACACTAAGTTACTAATCCAGAAAGAAGGCACCCCTATGTCTTCTTTTTATCTTTAACACCTTTTAGCTTCTTTTCCTCACGCGTCTACCCTCCCTGCTTTTAGGCTGGAAGAAACTGTGAAGTGGTAAAAGGAGTTTGTGCTCATAAAGGTTTGATGACTCGACCATCTGGCTGGGAACACTCATAAAGGAAGCCCTGCGGAGGTTAAGGAGATCAGAGACTACACAAGCTGGGGCTGAGGTGGGTCCCAGTGCTCCTCTGACTGGCACCCAAATTCTGTCCAACTGGTTGCAAGGTGCTCTTCTCAACCTCCGAAGAAAGGTGTCTCTGTGGACTGCTGATAAACCTCTCTTCTTTCTCACTTTCATAATTCTATGGAAACATAAAGGAAATGTCTCTGCCCATATCCCATTGTAATCGCTTCCATCCTCTCCCAGTGCTCAGCTCATTAACAAGTGACCTGAAGGCAGGGGAAAAAACCCACAACTTTTGTATAATGGAGCCTTGCTGTTTAGAGACTATAAAATTAAACAGGCCTGGTTCACTTAAAAAAGAAAAAAAAAAAAAGAAAAAAGAAAAATCTGTGAATCCGTGACAAGAAAAGAAGAAAAAAAAAATATAAAAGTGTTCTCTTAAACACTTGACTATCTGATTTTAAAAATTAGGTACATGACAGGTTATCTATCTATCTATCTATCTATCTAATATGTTCTTGCATTTGCAAATTATTTTTCCCCTCTAGAAATGTTATCCAGAGCCGCAAATGCTTACATAGTCCATGCTATCTGCCGAAAAAAGCACGTATTTAAAACCTGTACACACAAAGTTATACTCCTCTGCCGTGCTGATTGCCCTGGCAGCAGAGAAGTGCCCAGCATCAGGTTTATGAATTGCAGGCTTCATTAGTCTTAAAATGGTAACAAAGGAAGATGCGTCCTAAAAAGTGTCATCCTTCATCTGAGAGGGTAGTGCCTGACACATTAGGAATCTATATGCTCAATTAACCACTGGCAGGCTCATTTTTTCTGTGCCTCTCACTCAGGCTCTCCCCCCAACCCCTTCTCCTAACCACTTCTGACTGAATCCTTCAGCCCTTTGCATTGATGGCCCTGACTATATGCAAACACTCAATTACAGGGTGGTTTGAGGGATTACTTTTGGCTGCTACTTGTTCTCTCTCTACCAATTTCCAGTGAATAGCCAAAAAATCTTATTGCTGTGTTTTGCTTTCGATTACCAAAAGTGAATACATTCAGATCTTTTGCCATTAAAAGTTAGTTCACAAATCAAATTCAAAATGTCTCTTGGAAATTAACAGTTTGGGGATTAACCTGTAATTTCTATTCATAGCTCTCAAGAGCAAGAACACTTTCTGAGGAAGCAAAGTCATATATACTTCTTTTCCATAAAAAATAATATTTACATCAGCCTAGGATCAGTTTGTAAATCCAACATTTGAATCTACTGATGATTTGGGGGATTTTTCTCCCCACTTTTTAAATATATCTTTAATTATACAGGGAGCCTTACAGAAAAACTTTCAGCAGGCTCAGTTTTGGGAGGGAGGAATAAACGGGGGGGAAAAAAAAAAAACAAAATAAGAGAGGAAAAGTTAACAGGTAGGAAACACAGCCAATCAGAACAGAAAGCCAGTGTCCTAAATGGTTAATCCTCCATAACTATTAGCATACACATGATTAACTGTATAGTAGACCTGATTAAGTGTGTCTGTACATTATGCTAATCCCTGCATGCTGATTGGCTGACCTGATTAATGGTACACCAGACTCTGTGCGGTGATGGAAGGACGATCTCACAGCCCCTCTGCAAAGAAAGCAGGGGCAGGGTATGGTTAGTTACCCAACACACAGCAAAGAAGAGATGAGAGGGAGAGGTCATGCTCCTTGAGTCTGGACACTAAGTTTGAGATATGAAGTTTAAGGGAAAGAATTTGCTTTTACAGTTTTGCTTCCTAAAATTCAAGTCTGTCTTTAGAGTTATTTTTGGGTGCAGGTCAGGTACTTACTTATTCTAGAGAGGTTCTTCTCTCTCCTGGCACCAATATGCATGGGACACCTACCAGAGGAAAATACTCTGCACTAAGTGCATTTAAAAGTCTTTCCAAACAACTACATTATCACCAGTCTTGGAGAGTATGTAATTTTCAACCATACTTTTAAATCTACTCATTTCAGCTAGCTATTAAGGAATAATTCAAAGTATTTCTGAAGTCTGCAGAGGATGTGAAGAGGAGACTTCAGTGGTGGGTTTGGGACCAAAGATAAAGCCTGAAAATGCAATTCATTGATGCCCCCACCCTGTCTGCCTGTAAAAATGGATGATGTATATTTAGCTATACGTATACGTTCCTGCGTGTTATTGAGTTATTGACACTGAAAGTCAGCAGCCTTATTAAGCTGAAAGGACTTGCTAAATGGCTTCAATAGAAGCTTAATGTTTAGACAAAGAAGTCAAAAGAGACCCTTGGCTTGTTTCTTTCTCCCTCAAACATACCCTGATTTACATGTATTAGGAAGGCATCTAGCGTCTAAAAAAGTAAAAATGCACATGCACATCAGTGTAAAAATTTGAAATATCTAGAAAGTCTGTATATTGTTGATACACACCATCTGTTCTAGGTCAGGTACATAAACCTTTTTAGCCATATACATTTATCCGCAGCAACTTAAGGGGATTAAACCTCTGGCCTTTAAAGTGTTGAATAGCTTTTTTTGAGTTACTTGAATGAGGTATTCACGTGAGGTCAATCTAGTTATAACGGGTCAGATTTACCCTGTGTTCACATCAGCTGCTTTTGGCACAAGTTTGGTCTGTGGCAATAGTCTAGAATCTGCTCCCACAAGACAAGGTTCCCACAGGTGCCCAAGGAGTCAGAGCTTGGTAGTGCCAAAAGTAGGGAGCTTAGACTTGGGGCATCACACCAATTAGAGTGGTAGAGAGTTGTGAGCCAGTGCACAGAGACTAAAAAATACAGAAGAGTTGGGTTGTTAATGCTCTTCTTGACCTTCCTCAGACCCTTCCTTCATGGCTATGACTAGAGACCTTGGGTTCATTGAACTGGCAGTATTGGTGTGAGAGGCTGACTCAGGCCTTCTCTTTTACCTCATGATGCCAGTCATAGGATCGTGTCTGTAAGCAACTGTTTTACACAAAGACAACCAGGTGAGAATCCAAAACATCAATGACATGCAACTGGTGAGGTATTTTTTATTGGTTAAATTTTATTAAGTAAGGGAGTCTATTATACTTAGTTACATATTTAGTTCTAGTAATTAATTATTATCTCTGGAATGATTCAAGGGATGTTTATTTTCACTATTAGTAATAGGTTCCTAGATGCTTGGGCTACTTATATAATACATTGGAATTATAACTGTGTCACATAAATTGTTAAAAAAATCCATACACTGAGGACAGAGCTGCCTAGAGCCAGCCAATATGAAATGCTGTAGAAGAAGGTACATCTTAAACATTCTCTCCTGGCAAACAGAGACCTAACTTGTGTAGAAGTCCCTTTTTCCTTCCTATAGTCTGTAGTCCAGAACATCTAATTAAAGCTATTTGTTCTATATCTGCTTCTTCCATAGAACAAGCTAATTCTTTTAAAGTGGGGTAGTGATGGAAGGGTGGTGGTAGCATCATTTTCACATCCGTGTGTAACTGATCCTTTAAAAAACTTAAAATGAAAATGCAATGTTCTTTAAATAGTTTTGTTTAAAACCACAGTTGTTTATTAAAGGTTAGGTGAGCAGCAGATGGGAGAAAAAAAGGGCAATTCTCTTCCTCTTTCACAAGTGTTCTTGTGAATACTGAGCTCCAGGCAGGTGAGGAGCTCTCTGGAGCTCATTCACCTTGTGAATCCAGATGTCTCCAGGGTTGGCAGCAGCTGAATATCTGGGACTCTACTTTGCATACGCAAGTCACTGCCCCTTTCTAGTAACAGAAATTAATCCAGGCCACAAAATACAAAATATATGCCTGTGTCTCTAAGAAATTCCATTGCAGTGGAAGGGAAGATCACAATTTAACTTCATAGTAGTTAAAGTCACCTTTATTAGCATACCAAAAAACTAAGCCTACCAGGGCATGCTGTCATTAAAATTCCCAATTCCTTTGAATTCCAGCTTCTGCTAAGTGAACTAATTGCTAATGTCTTGAAAAAATATTTCAGCTGATTAGTAGAAATATTTAATAAACATCTACTGAATTTAAGGAAACACTATTTCTAGCCTAAGATCCAAAGAGATGCAAATTCTCTTCCTCTTCCAGCTTCCTTCTAAAATGGCATAACAGTTTGTGACACTGCTGTTTGTCAGATAAAGGTGCAAAAGTGATATCTTGCAGTGTGATTTTTTGAAGAACAGAGTTGATTTATGTCAAAGAAACCAAGCAGATTACTCAATGTGCCTCTGACACATCGCTGTTTCTGGTTACAGAAGCAAAACCATAAGTTCTTCTGAGGTATGTGGCACAGAACAGGAATAGCTTCATTCTGAACGTGATAGTCTGTTGATTAACACAGAGGGAGAGCGCATAAGATAGGCATAGATTCACCTTCATCAAAAGTTTCTACAAATTGGCCAATACTTTCTCTGTGTGACTTGTACAGGTAGGTACAAGGGGAAGCACTGCTTTGAATGGACACAGCAAGTATGGTAGATGCTGAGATGAGCAAAGGGCTCTCCGATAAGTAATTTACTAGTGCCTCCCTCTCATTTCTTGAAAAAGTTACAGGCAAGTTATTAGTTTGCAAAATATATTAATTTACTGCTTGCAGTTCTTGAATCATTAGCTTTGCAAAGAGTTTCTGGTTTAATCCCAATTATTCAAATTTTAGCTGTGTCCTGTAAGTAGCTTGGCACTCTTCATCAAAGGAAGAGGAGCCAACATAGTTCTGCTGCAAACACCTCAAGGAACTGTATTTGTGTATTTAACAAACTCATAGCCAATACTGCAAGTAGTTTTCTGCTAGTATATTTGCTTCTAAAACATGATGATCTGGCTTTGCAGCTTTTTAAGTGTGTTTTTTGTATGTCCAAGAAGGAGGTGTTTGAAGCTTAAAATCAAAGCTTTAGTTAAAAGTAGTAAAACAAGCACTCAGTTGGTCATCTATGTACGTTTCCAAAACTCCAGCAGTCCTCCTGGAAAATAAGGTAAGCCAATAACCCTGGATCCCATCCCAAAGGAAATTCACTGGCTTCTGTATTTATGCTGTGGTTTTATCACCCAGTTACTTCTCCACTTCTAAGGGGAATCTTTATTTTAAAACACTTAGCCTTTAGTGAACCAAGGAGAAGAAACCAAGAGGTGAAAACTCTGAAGCCAAGGATACCTCCAAAGGAATGCCTTCAGGCCAGTGCCCTGGTGCTTAACCCTGAGACTCATTTGCTCAGATAATTCAGGTGGCTGAATTGTTGAAGTATGACAAAAAGAACGAGGTGGGCTTTTAAACACCTAAAACCCACACAAGTTCAAGTTTTGGAAAATATGATGGAAAAGCATGACAGCAAGTAGAAGAGATTAATCAAAGCCTGCAAAGAAATACATATACACAGGCTTATTTTGGTCCTGACAGTATTTCTCCTTCTCCTCTGTTATACACAGAAAACCATTGATTCCCCTGAGACAGAACAGGTAAAATACAGTCCTTTCCTGTACATCTTGAATTCTCGTGTTAATCTCTACCCAAATTTGGAGTCCACATAAGACTTTGAAGGAATGTACAAAGTGAGCATATTCCTCAGTATTTAAACAAGAAAGTTTGAAAAGAACTTAAGTGCCATTAAACTGGCAGCGTCTGCTAACAATTCTATCTGAACCATCACAGTTTCCATCCAAACTGGGATACAGTTGCATGAGAGCTGAGCTATGCCTGTGAATAAAAAAAAAAAAAAAAAAAAAAAAGTTGGGGCAGAAATCCAGTGTGCAGTTACCTGGATTTGGTGTCCTGGCTACTAGAGGCGAAGGTAGCCCATGAATTTGCTGGGGAAGATCAAGAAGCCAACACACTAACAGAGAATATGGCTAGACATATTTATGGATAGGTTGAGATATCTGTTGTCAATAGCTTAATTTTGTATACATTTTTAAATAAAGTATTGCTGCCACTTAAGAACACATATATTTCAAAGGGAAACCAGAATTTGCTGAAGAACAGAGTAGGTATTGCAGGAGCGCAGAAGAGGCAGACCAGGAGTCCCTAAAACTCCAGTTACTTTCTCCTAATAATATGAACTCATCCAGGCTGGGAACAGATCTGAAAGTTTTGATCATAAAGAAGAATTTATGTGGGAAAAAAAAAAAAAAAAAAGGAGAACAGTTGTATTGGCACTAATCCAGGATAATTTTACTGCAACCAGTAGAGTCACTCTGGAAACACCAGACAGAGTTGTGAGCTGAGCTTCCTGACGTAGGACTGTAAGAGGTGCCTGAACAGAAGCTTTTGTGATAGCCTCTACGACTGAAATGTGTCATCACTTCTAATCATGTACTTTCTGGTCTGGAAAGGGCAGGGATAGGTAACTCTGTTCACTTTGCAACTTACACACCTAACCAGCTGACATGAAATCCCCCATCTCACCCCGACAGCGTTCCTACCCTTCCTCTCCCATGTGTGCTGTAGCAGCAGAACAGCTGTTCATCTCCTTTCATCTGGGATTCTGCTTTTGTTTAGCCTTGACGACCACAAATCACATCGCTACAATGGCCATTCTCACCCTACCAAAGGCTGAGGGAGAAACAGACCCCCTTCACGACTACCATTCAGAAACCCCAGAGAAGGAAGCAGAGACTAGCGTTTTCCTGGTTCCTAGCCCAGATTCTTTTCTAGCCAGCAATCCGTTTTTTTTGGTCGTACCTGACAAGGTGCCGCATTGAAACTGAAGCCCATGTGCTGGCTGTCAGTTGTGGCTAATGTGCTACAGCAGGATAAAGGGCCAAGGCAGGTGGTGCTGGAGGTGGAAAAGCAGAGACTGCAGCCATTGAAATTGTCTCCGTACTAATTGGCAGGAAAAGGGCACTGATAGGCATGGATTGTCAAGATGGCTCCGCTGACCCTTCTGCTTAATCCAAATGAGTAATTAATGAGTGTGTTATGATTAGCACTGCAGTAAACTCTTCACTAGACAAATACGTTAAAGCTCTCAGGCTTTAGCTCACCAGCTGATTGCCATTTGGCTAGCAGATTTGTTTCCCTCTGAGAGGCTGAACACACCCATTAGTTGTGTAGGGGGGAGAACACTGTGAAAAAATAAAAATAAGAAATCCTACCAAAATGACACCACTGTGAAAGTGGGAATGCATGTTGTCTCAGCAGAGCTGACAAAACAAGTTATAATATATAGGGCTGTTGTGTATCAGGAGCAGTTAGCAGCTGATGAAGTGAAGGAGGAATTGTGTACTGAGCACCAAAAAATGTAAAACATGTACTTAAAGGCTTCTTTTCTCTTCCGCTGAAAGAATCAGCAAAACGAGACAGGAACCATTAGCTTCCCTTTTTCACTGGAAAGTATCAGATGGATTTGTAATGGAAAAGTGTTTGTATCCAACATCTTCAGTGCCAGCTCTGCCAAAAATACCAGCAGCCTGAAGATGGATTTGTTTTGATACCAGCAATACCTTATTTAATTGGGATTCCCTGTTAACTTGTGGCTGCTGAGATTTCACAAGAGACACTTGTGCATTGGTGGTCAGTTCAGGGAGCAGGATATTCTGGTTTCTCACCCTAATGTCAGCTGAGGCCAACAGGGCATGGAACTTACAGGATGGTCAGTGTGGGAAGACCAGATGCTCTTGCTTCAGACATACGTAACATCGAGATCAACAGTACTGGGCCAACTGGCTCATGAGAGGTGAAAAAGAGAAGATGCAAAGAGAGATGAAAAAAGAGAAATCCAAGCAATCTGCCAGCCCCAGGAGCAGCCCCAGCACATTCAGGGAGAGATCCACCTGTAGGAAGAACAGGAGAAGGAAGCATGTGCTACGCAGCTTATTTTACCTGTGTGAAAGGACCAAAAAGGGACAATTTCTGTCTTCATACTTGCCAGTCAGCCACTCATTGCCAACTCTGGATTCAAAATAAAATAAAATAAAATAAAATAACCCACTTGCAAAGCACATTTCTGGCTTCTCCAGGCAAGCCTAAGTCTATTTCAAATGCTAATTATAGAATTATAAAGAAGGGAGACATATGACTGCCACCTATCTCTGCCACTGCCCTTAAAACAAATGTAAAGGACAATTAACAACAGATTAGCTCCATGTCCTAGTTTGCCATGTGAGGATGATCACTGACCTTCTCATTTCATCCTCATTAGTGTCTCAGGCCAACAGACCCATTGCTCTTTAATCATCACCCATCATCCTTTGCTTCAACACATGGAAACAAATGATGTGTTGCCAGGAAGGTCAGAGGTCAAATATGAGTTTTGTTGTTGCTGGAGTGCAAACTAGAGGCAATGGGGTCAACTTTGGGGCAAATCTTTGCGGCAGTCTGTTTGAGCGGAGAAACTATTTTGAATGCATGAAGCATGACACCCACTGTGTTTTTGTTTTCTCCTTGAAGCTGGAATTTACACAAGGTTTTGGTTTTTTTTTTTTTCCAATTTTCTATTTTTTAGTGGCATGCAAGAAAAACACACGGGGAGAAACAACTGGTAATTTCTTTCCTTCTGAGAATGCAATATTAAATTGCAAAGGGATGGGATAAGTGCATCCTGGGTGTCACATGGATTTTTTTTTTTTCTTTTTGCCTTTCAAAGCTGCATGTTGTTCATAAAGTTATGAATGCTGGAAGCTTTTCAGGCTGCATCTCTTCATGCTGCTGCTACTCCAGTGCTACTTTCCAATTTGCCATGGATAGCCTCTGAAGACTGACAGGGCTGAAGGCACCCAGTGCCAGTGTAAATGAGCCCCATTCATTTCTTGCCATGGGCATATGGCATGTCATTGTCCTCGGCCACCGAGGCAGAAGTGATGCAATTTGTTGGCATGTCCTGTCACAGCACAAACTATCTATCCCACTGAGCCCCTAGAAAACAACAGAAGCCAGAAAAGGGCAGCCAAAAACTTCACAGCTTTATCACAAGAACACACATGCACACACCACCCTGGTTAAAAAAAAAAAAAATAATAAAATCTCTGTCTTTTTTTTTGATCTCTGTTGCATTTATATTTTTTTCATTTCTTCAGGATCTCAAAAGTTGTTGTCCAAACCAGCACAAAGCCTGATCCTTTTCTTGTCCCATGAATGAGAATTAGGCCTTTTTTGTTCTAATTTTAAAATCTGACTTTAGCTTAAGACCACTGAACTGCGCAAGTTCAGCATGTTTTTTGTGTAGTGCATTTTGTGAGAAGTCATGAGTTAAAAAGGTGGTCAAAGACAATACCTTCAAATTGGCAATATGATACTATATAGTACCAAGAAACTATTGAAAAAATCACATTCCCTGGCTGAGAAGAAACTAACTTGTTTGTTTCATTTTTGAATTAACTTAAAACTTGGCATAGTTCAGAATTCATAGCAGAACTTTAGGATTACTTAATGTTCCAGTTAAGTGAAACTGAAGAGAAGGGACAAAAAAATCCAGTCACAATACAAAGCAACAATAAAGAAAAGGCTGAGCACAGAGAAATTCAAATGTGGGGAAGAGAGAGGGGGTGAGAGGTAAGAAAAAAGCAGGGGGGTGGAGGGGTGACCAGAGAGTTTCCCAGTAAGAACAAACCAGTTGAACTTTATCCTCATTTGCACCTGGCAAGCACAGTTGTCAAATGTTGCACTGAAAACAAGGACACTGAAAAAAATAATTGTACAAAGCCAGAAGCACTGCAATGTCGAGATGGTTTAGATCAAAATACAGCAAGCATTGGACCCATCTTCCTGACCAAAAGCCAGCCACCTGTGCCAGTCCGTTTTTTGGAGAGAGTTCCATGCTTGGTGTCTAATTCAGCATTTCCTACACTGAGAAAAATATGCTTTTCATTTATGTCTGCCTTGAAGAAAATGTTGGTTTAAATTAAATTAAAAGAAAAAAAAGTTTTTGACATTGAACAAGCCGTGTGAAACTCCGGACTAGTCTGAGGGTTTTCCAAAAGCCCAAATCCTAGTATTTTTCTGAATGCTGCTATATGTATTTTGCATATGGTTTGCAGCCTATTTTTGCCCTTCAGCTGTGCTGCAAATAAGTTGTGTGCAATAAGTAGTGCTGCAAATCAGATAATTAGAGGTGACTGTGATCAGATTTCCACTGTAAATTAAGTATGTGATAGAATGAGAGTGTGAGTTTTACAAGGGCAAATTTATACCCATAAAATGAAGTCAGCTATACTACAGTTTAGTGAGACTTGGGTCCAAGGTGAAAAGTTCAAACCCAGATCCAAACTTCTCCAAGTTTGTGGTATGCAATGTTCAATTCTATCATTTTGATTTAAGCCCATTTCTAATTATATTGCTGGGTTTCTATAAACCAAATCATATGCAACATTTAAGCTGGGATGTTCAGGCTGGTTAGATTTAGAAAACAAACCCATGTTAGATGTCAGAACTGATTTTTGTACATACAAAAGTATCATGCTCCATATGGTTTACATTTCTGAGCATAGACTTTTTGCACTAACTAGGCCAAATGTAAGTCTGTGTGACACACGTAATTACATGGGCTGTAATTATTCTTATTTCTATTTTACTGAATACCTATGATACAGTGATTTCTCAGGTTTATTTGGCAATGCAGAGAGTTATGGAACTTGTTACCATTTCCCTTCAAAACGGAAGAAGAAACATTTCTTCTCAACTCTTACTCTTTGGGGTTTCAGTCTGAGCCAGTACCAACATCACGCAGCTCTTGAATTCAACTGTTTATGTGTATGCTTCAGCAAACGCCCTGTTGGTCAATGTTCTTACCCTGAGTTTCCTTCTGAAAGCACATGCTCCTAACAGACTGAAAGCTCTCACATCCAAAGGTGGCATTTTCCATTGGCCAGTGGCAAAACTTTGGCTTTCAAAGTAAGAATATAATTTTTGCATGGCAAAAGAAGTGTTTTAATCTTTCAGTAGATAGAAACACAAATGAAAGACTTTAGGTATACAAGAGGTAGTTAGACATGGAGTGAGTTCTCAAGAGTCCACAGCAAAACTCTAAAAGCAGAAGTCCACAAATCTTTCAGGGCAGTAAATGCTTTGAAATACGCAAATATTTGAAACTTTGAAATATACAAAGATATGAAAGCTAACAGAAATCTGATCTAGTTCCTAATATATTGACTTGCAGTGGGGCTTCTGCCTGCGAGACACATATGTAGGTAGATACCTACAGAGTATCTACCTACCTGACAGGGAACTGCAGTGGGCAAAAGTAGCAGAAACACCACCCATCAACTGTGAATGAGCATGCTTTCTTTTAAACCAATTAATTCCAGTGAAAATAAATGTACAGGAAGCTTCCTGCCTCCTTTTATGAATGATGTATAAGAAAAATGACATTAGTGGACATGTGGGAAGTCAACAAACACCATTAGAAAAAGGATGGATTTTGTCATCGCAGTGACAGAAATGTCTAACTGAAAGACATATAAATAAAAAACCTGGCAGGAGTGGAGTGGCCCTGTGTGTTTGGCCAATGCATTGACCATTGATACTAAAAACATTTTGAGCAAAGCTTGCAGTGTCACATGTGCAGAGCTACCTTCACTTCTAAAGGTATACTTAGTATATTTTAAAACTATTTTATTCTAGTAATAATGAACATAGCACAGCACATTTCCTCCATTTAAATTACCAGCTGGGGCTTATAGGCCACATCTGCACTTTAGGTCATTGATCCACTCCCAGCTGGACAGTAATCTAGAGGAGGTGCTCCTGTGCTGAAGTCATTACACTTCAGTTATTGTTGACTGGGTAATGTAACGGGGAGAAAATCCAAGTGAAAGGTGGTAAAAGTAGGTGAGTAGAAAGTAGTAAAGTGAAAGTAGTAAGAAGAGCACATAAAGCAAGACAATGAGTCAATATAGCATCTGCAAAGACCAGAGTCAGTAGTTTCCCTCTCCTGATCTACTTGTAAGACCTACTGAAGAAGGAACAAGACTACTTTCAGTGTTTTTTAGCTTTATTTTAACAATGAGAGGTGAGGGTACTGCATAGTGACATGTGGTTTCTCTCCTAACATTGTTATTACCAAGAAAAAAAAAAATGGATTTGAAATATAGTTAGAAAAAACATGAACAAAATTTAAAGAACAGGCTTTATCAGAAGGCTAAAAATCTCCCAGGTTCTGGGAGACATACTGGGCCACATACTGGGCCATCAGTATGTGAAAAGACCATTTTATTTTAATAGCAGGGTGAAAGTTTCTCCTACAACAGGGCACTAACAGTGGCAAAATAGAGGAAAAACATTAGAATACAATGTAAGGTACTAGTAGAATAGAAATTTTGGTATAGAAAATAAGGATACTGAGGACTAAGGTTTGGATGAAATGGTGAACAAGTGAAAACTAAGAATGAATCCTTAAAAGTTCATCAGAAAGAAATCCTAGCAGAGGAATGGCATTATCATTAGCTGATAATGACACAATTTTGAATTTTAATTGGTGCTGTTTGTATAAATATCAAGTTAGAGTGTTTGCGTCTCATGAACCTGGTGCATTAGGAAGTAGCACATTAGTAAGATGGGGACAAATTTTTTAGCAGGGCCTGTTGCGCAACTGGCACAGGTTGCCCAGAGAGGTGGTTGATGTCCCATCCCTGGAAACATTTAGGGTCAGGTTGGATGGGGCTCTGAGCAACCTGATCTAGTTGAGTATGTCTTTGCTCATTGCAGAGGGGTTGGACTAGGTGATCTTTAAAGGTTCCTTCCAACTCAAACTATTCTATGATTCACAAAATATTACTTGCAAAAGAAGTTTCTAAGTTGGCTGACTTGATCATCTGTAAGAATTCAAGGAGAGCTAACAGAGACTACTGAAGGAGCTTGGAAAACTGAAAGACATCTAGTGCTATGTCAGTAGTGGAAAAAAATGTAACTAGCAATATTTACTGACCTAGCAAACTTAACTAAAGAAAGAAATGATATTTAGCTGTATTTACTTAGTTGTACATTACTTTTCTTAGGGATGCTAACTTTCTACTCTGCGCAAATCTAATGTAGCATTTGGCCAAACACCTTAATCAAAGTGCATATCCAGAGCATGAGGCATCAACCAAGGGTCTGGTCCTTGCAGTGTTTTGAAGAGTAACATAGTTGTGGAAATATTTCTGTGGTTAAAATTTGGGGAGAGCAGAAAGCCTGACAAAACAGTGAGGAGGAGACTAGCTAGCCTCTAGAATGAACGGCCTGAATCCATTGGCATTCTGGGTCCAGTTTGTAATACTGCCAATTCCAAGTGAAATGCGTAGCAAACAGAGATGTGGGGCGATGTTTTTTCAAGAAGTTATTCTAAAAAAAGGTACAGATGATATGGTGAGCACACAACTCGGTAAGCTTCTGTTTTGATTCTGTGGAAGAAAGTTAATCTAATTGTTGGATGAAGAAACAGAAGAGACATGAGGGCAACTAGGACCATGTCTCTTGAGGACGAGATAGAGATATTGCACGTATAGCTTGTGTCCACTTTCTAAAAAGTATATTGAAAAATTGGAGTGGGTGAGATAAAAAGCCACAAAACTTATTTGAGGCCTAAAGGAATTGTTTTACAGTAGAAGACATAGAGCTCCATCCATTTAGCTTATCAAAAAGAAAATTGAGAGGTTGTTTGATTACAGTACATAAGTGCCTTCACAGGGAGAAAATACAAGGTACTAAAGGCATCTTTAATCTAATACAGAAAGAAATAACAAGAACCAATGGCTAAAAGCTGAAGTCGGACAAATTCCAATTGGAAATAAGCCACAATGAGAATGATTAAATGTTGGAACAAGCTACCAAAGGAAATGGTGGATTATCCATCTCTTGATTGCTTCAAATCAAGTCTGGATGCTCTGGTACTTATAACAAAACACAAGGTAGATTTTACTCTAAATCAGGTTACTGAGGGAAATGAAGTAGTTTCAGATATGCAAGAGCTGAAACCAGGTGAACTAGTTTCTCATTCTCCCCTTAAAACATTCTTTTCCTTTTATATTGTAAATAAATCTATTCACTGAATTTAAAAAAAAACAACTTTTTCCAAAGTAACTTTTCTAACCAAAACTTATGAAAATCCCCCTTGCCCCCACCAAATAAAAAAAAATAACTGTCATAGTTAGCTCTGTCTGAAGTGATCTTCACCTCTTTATGCCTCAGTTTTGTAATTGCATAATGATAACCCTTAGGCATTTGTACACATTTCAAATATCCCCAAGTTTCCAAAAGAGCTGGAGTTCCACAAGGCAAGATTTCAAAGACAAAGCACAGTAAACTAACAAAAATTAGCAGAGAAAACAAGCCGGTGTCTATGATATGAAATATCCTTCAGAAGCTGAACTTCATGAAACTTTTTTTAAGTGTGCCTTGGCATGGAGGATCAGCAGAATTGTCTAAAAGTAAAATTAGACCTGACTTTAGAGGAACTTTCACTTCCTCCCTGTTTTATGAGAACAACTTTTCTTCTTCTTTCACTTTGCATTTCTTTTAGATACCAACATGTCTAGACTATTTTTATTCCTTTTTGGAGATGCTTATCACATCTCCCTGTATGTAAATGTTCAGTGTTTTCAGACTATTTTGATGCCACTGTACCCCATCTGAAGGAGGGGGAGGGAAAGAAGCAGCTAAGATCAATACACCCTTCCCTTCTCCTGTGTCTATTGTCCCATGACACAGAGTCACACATCCTGAAAAGTCTATACAGAGAATTTTACTAATTTTGAAGAGAAATTCTGCAACACTTATCCGTTCTGAGTACCTCCTTTGAAAGTACAACAAATGTTCAAACCATGGAGTGGTCCATGAAAGCCATGTCTTCCTGTACATCCCTGTTGCTCAAGAGACCATGGAAGTCAACCTGCATCAGCAGGAAACGATGAGTCCTCTTAACCCAGCCCAAATGTATTTACTAGCCAATGCATCTTATGAAGTGTATTCTTTGTTTCCTCTTTGCACCTCTGTGTTCAGCTGCTTTGAAACAGAGTTTGGAGAGGAAGAACCATATAGCACTGATTATACCCAACTACACAAACACCATGGTCTTCCAATCTTGTTCAGACATATAATGTAAGTTACTGCCTAACTGTGTTAAGGCACTTAGAGTAAATATTCTGGTGCTACAACTATTCTTTTAGTGTGTGCATTTTTTTCCATGGAAGCTCCTAACCTTGTCTGGTTTAGTATAAGTTAAAACATTTTTAAAGTTCGTAGAAATGAAATTTATATAAACAGATGGAGAAAGATTAAAAAAATATATAAAATACACTGTTGATGTGTTTACCCTCACAGTCTTGTACTGGTTAGAGTAAATTTTAAAGTCTGTAAACAACATAAAGCAAAACAAAACAAAGACATGGCTCAGAAACAAAGTTTTAAGATGATTTTATAGGAAAAAGAAGGTCCTGTCTTACCTTTTTGACAATGTTGTGTATATGGGGCAGAGTCTGGTGACATCATGAGCAAAGCATACCTCAGTTTGAAATAACAATGCACTGTTCGTACAGGGTCTGCACCTAGGTAGACCTAGGAAAAAGCAGTGGAGATTAGGAAAACAAAGCCAAAGTTAATTTCTTGGATACTATCCCTTATGTTCTAACACACATTGAAAATTATGGACCTTCAACTCCTAGTGTTAATACATGAGCCAAAGCACTAATTGGGGACCTTTGGTCATTTGAGAAGCATTTCTCTGATCCAACAGTGACTTCAGTGTAGAGGCAGACTGAACATGATGGAAACAACCTTGCTTGCTCCAGTCAGAGGTATAACCACATTGCTTAGATCAAGAATGATTGAGATTTTCAGGATCTGCATGCACAAGTCCAGAGTTAGTTTTTCAAAGAGCTCCATGTCCCATTAAACTACTATGGGCTCAGCAATAATGACAGAACACAGGTCCCTGTGGCTGTTTAGAAGAATAGAGGCTAGAAGCATCAGTGAAATATAGGGGTTTTTTTCCACTACTGCTATATTACCTATATGTATATGCAGATTATTTTTTAAATTTAGGCCCCACATCTATTAGTAAGAATCATACCAAAGGCATCAAAAAGTAACTATTTTTTTTTTTAATAACGAAAGGTGAACTTCTCTATGTTTGCAGTGGCTATGAAGTGGGCTTAGGGAAACTGGACTAAACTCTTTCTTCCCTAAAAGATGAAACGGTCCTTGAAACACAGCTGCCAACATTTGCCCCCCAGGTGCCATGATCTCCCCCTCTTTCTTCCCCTCATAGCAGTAGGAATTAATCAAGACTTTTTGCACAGGGCTCAGAGGAGGGGGGAAGAGGGAAAGTCTGTCATATGTCATTAGAATTGTGATTGTACATGTCATCAATGACATAGGTGGTTTAAAACTGTACATATGATTTTATGAGAAAATGAAGTAATCAGCTATAAACACATTTGTACATAATCTTGCTTTGACATTTATTTTTAGTGAACCAGGAAAGTCTACACTCTTCTTGAGGTCAACAAGAAAATAGTTCTCATTGGAAGAGAACATTTTTGTTATTACACTGAATGGAGTGAGTTGTATATTAAACAACATCAAGTGGGACTGAATCCATCTCCTACCAGAGCTGAAAATTTAGTATGCTGTGCTTCCATTTTTCCATTACAGTTATGCATCAAGTGCATTCAATAAAATGCCCTTCTCTTAGAATTACTGAATATACATAAGGGGAAAGTGTTGCTTATTACAAATTATTTTAACTGGTAATTCTTGTTGAGATGAAAGCTTTAATTTCTATGAGAGTTCTAGAAGTCAGGTGAGAATGGCAGCAGGTAATCAATCACAATTACATTTAATCACAAAATTCAAAAGTCACAGCAGTTTAAAGTATGTTTAAGCACATACAGGTGATACCCTGAAACGATTTCATTTTGCATAGTAGAAATAGGAGGGGGAAAAGGGTTTTATTTATTTTAAACAAGATTACTTATTATAGTGATGAAAATTAAGAGTCTAGACCAGCAAGGAACCCTGAACAGGTTTGCTGATAAATCAGCAGAGAAAGCAGGTACTCTCAGAGGCTTCCTGCAGTGACCCTGCAAACTCTGAGCCAGCCAGCCACTGTAGAATTAGGCGTAAGACAAGGTGATTACTGGTTGCCTTAGCTTGGCTAACAAAAATTAAACCACACAAAGTGCATTTTCCCTTCATTATTTTTTTTCCCTCCCCAAAAAGGAATTTTACTACGTTTTACCCCATATTGCACCAGCACTGCAGGAAATCTGGTTTCAGCCTCTTTCCCTGCCTGAGGCACCTGGAAACACACTCCCTGTTTCTGCTCAGGAACCACACTATCTGCTGGTGGGTTGGACATTCAAAGAGAAGAAGGCAGGGAAGACTCTCAGTCTGCTTGTTGAAGTTATTTTATCTGTAGAAATAAAGCAACCACTGGAGGAAGGTACTTTTCACAACAGAGTATCCTACTACCTGTCCCAGCACCCTCCTTTCTTTAATCCCACTATCTTAATGATAATGGAAGAATTGTATGTATAAATGTATGAAGAGTGTCTAGGCACTAAAGATGGAGAATCTTATTCAATTCTGCTGCTTGCTTGGTTCACAGAGGGATTTGAACAAAGGCACACCCCTTTCTGGATGAGCTGGATTTAAACACTGCCCTGAGTTTGAGAGGAAAATTGATGACTTGCTCTAAAAGTCACTTGGGAGGTGGTAGAGATGGGTAAGTCTGGTTATTTGGAGAAATGAAATTGACAACAACGGTGAAGACAGAGAGGAATAAACCCTCAAAACCTCATGATTATGGCAATTTTCTGTAGGATCAGGCAGACTAGGCAGAAGTAGACACTAAATGAGGGTCTACCATGTTCTCCATGAACTTGCCAGGTAGTCAGCTGCTGGATCAGAGATGATACTAACTTCTCCAGTAAGCAATCTAGCAAACTAGCAGCCTAAAGTTAATTCCCAGCTGAAAGCATGTAATCAATTCAGTTACCTCCAAACTGAAGATCTGGACAATAAACTCCATAATTTTTTGTGAATATTCCTTGTAAAATGCAATGGTTGAAATCAGACTCCCCTGAAATATCTGCATGGAAGAAATAAAAAGAAATGCAAGCACAGAATGTAAGTTTCTTTTTTTTTCCAAAGAATTCTCCACTTCAGTCTCTAATATATAGAAAAAGTCACAGTCCACCACACATTCTTTTTTTAATTACTCTAAGGAATAATTTTGATTGCAACTACCCATGTCTCTGCCTTACAAGGTATCTGAGATCCACTAGCTTGAATCTTTGTATATATTGCTGAATAAGGAGTTACAAACAGTACTAGCAAATCACCCTTCTTTGTGTAGTGAGGATATGGGTAAAAATCTACCATCTGAGACTTCTTGTTTCTGAGAGGAACTAATGTCTTATGTTTGACCAGCTAATCCAGTTTGCAAATATAAACATTTACAAGGCCTTAACCAGGCCTCAGATCTCAGCTTCTGCACCTGGCACCTTCTCTTCCAACTACATGTTCTAAGTAAAAAAAGATTCTACTGCTCTTTAAAACTGTCATGGCTCTAAAAGCCACCACTTCTACCTTCAGAAACGGCTGTACATTCTTAGTACTTTGAAATTATTTCTGTTACAAGGAGGCTTAATCAAAAGCACGTACCTAAGGAAATGTTTTCTAATGTACATATTGCAATAAAAGTATGGGATTTAGATAGAGATTGGGTGTAATGAAACTAATTCACATGACCATAAAAGGTTTTCATGGGATCTTAACTTATCTGGAGTCCTCCGGTTAAGATCGGTTTTTAAACAAGATTTCTAGATTAGTGTTTCCAGAAACAAGTAAACTAGTTCTGCAAAGAAGTGAAGGTTTCTTTGTCCCTCAAATTATTTTAAAAAATTACTCTTGTTGCTTGAATATGGTTTCTTTAAAGGGAATGACAGAATACCCTTTGACTGTAACAGGGTAGGAGCTTTCATGCATGGTTTACTTAGTAAGATACCATGGGCTAATATTATCCAGCAGGTCAGAAGAGATGATGACAATGACCTCTTTTTGTCCATAAAAATCTATGAAGAGTGATAAGCATTGACCTAATGCTGCTTCTCCTACTGATGTCAATAGCTGAGGAGTGAGGCCAAAGAGGGACGTGTCTACTCTACTAAAGCATAATTTAAACAAAATAGAATTGAACCAAAGGTAATGCATTAGGTATTAGAAAAGGTAATGAAAAGAACTGCAGTCAATTGTTTGGGCTCATCTGCATGAAGCAAGATGATCAACTTAGAAAGTCCGTGCTCTTTGATCAGGTAGAGAGGCAACCAGGACAGTAAGAGGCGAAATAACATAGAGACCACGAGAGAGGGAGAGATCTAGGTGCTGTGGCTTAGATGAATCCTATCTAAGAGCTTGAATTAGGTGCCCAAAATGAGAGTATATTTGCCACTCCTTCTGCAGTCAACATCAAAGAGAGCTTCATCCTTCTTATAGGACTCAGATACTTTTGTTTTGCTGAATAATTGTTTTGCAGTGTGAATCTCTCTCTATGGCCACAGGTTAGGGAAACTAGCCTCCTTTCCCTGGTGCTTCAGATAGGTGTATACTTTCAGTTAGGATTAATCCAGGGTTATTTGTCAAGGCATAATACACAGCACTCTGGAGAAGACTAAAACACGTCACTGCCCCTGCAGTTATTAGACACTAATTTCAGAAAGAGCAAAATCTGTTCTTGGAAATACCAACATGTTTTCTGGCTAATCAATGATAGTAGCTGAACTGACACCTACTAGATCACTGATAACATAGACAATACCTAAATTTTTAGCTCCTGAAAATTATCTGAAACAACATGAATGTAAAGTAATATTGGCTGCAACTATTCTCAGGAGGGTTTGGACACCGACTCCCTTCAGTTGCTTTGGAAATTCTCCTGACCATTTGCCCAAGAGTGTTAAAGATTTTGCAAGTACCTCTACAGCTTTAAAAAATCTGTAGCAGGGAGGAGCTGCCACACAGTGAATTTACGGAGGCTTAAACATATAAAAAAAAGCAAAAGGTAGAAGAAGACAACGAGTAACTATTTGTATTCCCATTATTCTCATTCTGCAGACAGATCTGCAGAGCATAAGACTGGGAAAGACAATATACATCACTGTCCTTAGTTTGAGGTATTCTTGTTCTCGACAATATTTTGTCTTGGTCTACCACTGATTTTGAATATGCATAGGTTTCATTAGGCTTCTAAGTCAAGTATGCATAGTGGATAAAGACTGAGCACATTATTTCTCAGCCTTCTACTTTCTTTTGTAGTACAGGAATAACTGCCAGCAGAGCTCGTAACACACCTCTGCTTTTAAACCCTTCAACCTTACTTCCCTGAGCATAGGTTTTTGTATGCCTGAGAATACTTCTAACCACCACAATCCATCTGAATCCAAGATTCCTTCCAAGCCAGGAAAGAAACCAACCGAAAGAAACCACAATTCCTTAAAATTGAGTTATTTTTACAACGTATAATAGCTGAAGATTAGATCTAAATTTATAGTCTCACTGAGGTGCAAGCTCCTCATTCTTAGTATTGAGTGAATGCAAAGTAAAAGCGAACCCAAAGACCTTAAAAACATACACCCCAGTTAGAGAAAGGAAATATTATTATCACTGATGGTATATAAGTCCATGGGCTGCCAACAATATTTGTTTGTTTCTCAAATATATTCTCTAAGGAAGACTTGAACGTGCTGGTGAGAAGGTAAACTGAAGAAGTATCTTATTCTGGAGTTCGTAATGAAATCGTTGACAGCAACTCATTGACTGTTACATAAATACTTCAGGAAAAGTTGTAAACCCAAACTTTGTTAGATGTGTAGTATTTCTGTGCTTCAATATTGCTAAATACACTGCTGCACCAGCTTCAATTCAGGCAACAACACTGTGGTGCCACTGTGCAAAGTGTGTATATTTGGAAACCAACATACAGACGAACAAAGTCTGCTTTTTAGCTTAATAACTCTTCAGTTCTGATTTGAGTTTTAAATCATTCCGTTCTTACTTAATCAGAACGGGTGATAACTATTTCGAGGTTAAAGTGGAGGGTGTGAAGGGATTCTCATGTCAAAGCCACAACTGTGGTACCGAGAAAGCAGAGAAACAGCCTACTGATTTAACTAGTGTTTGGATAGACCCTTAGACCACTGACCAAGATTTGAGAAGCTGTCCAAATGGTCTTATCTTACAACAATACTTTCGCTTTAAAAGGAGAATTATATTTTCTGAGCGGGTGGGGTGGGATGGGAAGGAGCGGAATATATATATGTATACATTGTTTTCTGGTTTAGTGCAGATGATTTCTTTATGTTCCTTTTATGTGGCAGCATAAATCAACTAAGTTTACTCATAACCACACTAAACATGATATGAAATTTGTATGGTTCAGGGATATGTTATTTGTATCTTATTTAAACACTTCATAAAAAGATTTCAGTATCTGTTCACTGTGTATATTTTATTAATTCCTTATTGGAAGACACATGACTTCTTTTTTTCTCCCATCTCTGGTATTTAAATATAAGTTGGAATATTTACAGAACTCCCATCAAATACCTTCTTTTGCTACTTATCCTAGCTTTCCGTTAAACATTCTACACTGAAAACTACTTATTAATAGGCTGTATCTCTTCCTTTTGATCAGTGATTCTTGGAATTGAAAGGATATGGAAACCTGATTTAATTTGAAGCCCAGAATTACAACGCTCTCTAGGTTTCTCATGAGACAAATTTCTCACTCCACATTGAGAGGACTGCATTGGACATGACATACTTGTACACATAGAAATGCTTCTATATGGTGAAATTAAAAATTAAACTTAAAAATAATGCTATATTGTTTCATCCAAAGACTTCTCTGGTGTGAGGTCTGGCAATGGTGACAGTACAAGTGAGTTGAGTCAACTCATGACCAGATAAAAGCCCTAATGTGCAATAAGAAAAAGTAGAAAAAAAAAATAAATCTGTCAAATCAACACATGAATTTGACTTCCCACATGGTTGCCAGATCTAGCACAGGTGATATAGTTGGAATATGCAGCTAGGAGTAAGCGCCAGGTGCTGGGACTGGTCTTCTCAGGAGGGCTGAATTCAATTGGATTGAATTAAATGAACATAAAAGGAAACTTTTGTTTAAGTTTGACTTTTCAAACCAACTATGTTTGAAAAAAGTTATCCACAAAGAGGTGGAAGTGCTCTCTGCACAGACAGGAGACTATCCTGAGAACTTACTGATGAGGCTCCAAACTGGAGCAGAGCTGCTGGGATGGAGGGGGAGGAGGTGACAGAGGGTAAGAAAGAGTAGACATGAAATTACAGAGTATTGGAGCAAGGAATCAATGTGTAAAAAGAAAAAAAGGGAAAAGGAAAAAAGAGGCACTCCTCTATGAACAGACAAATGACATTCAGATGTGGTAGAATCAACAATTGTCATACATCTGTACTTCAATAAAGCTTTGAACACTGACTCAGGTGATAACTTCATCATAAAGCTAGATGATGATTACAAAGTTAATTTTGCACTCTTAGGAAACCTTTTTGAACACAATGATGGTTTCAAATATGAATATGATCTATTGCTAATTAAGGCTTTGTAAAAATGCTTGAATCACATAATAAGAAACTTCAAAGTACTAACCTAGGAGCAAAGGTAAAAAATGTGACAAGCTAATTTAGACCTTCTTTCTTTGAGTAAGATCTCTTTGTGAAATGAACAGCAATATAGCTAATGTTTGAAAATGGAAGTATTAATCCATAAAATAATAGCCCTCTTTTCTGGATTTCTACCCTCTTGTTAAAGCAGAAGTAGAAACAAGCCAAGCCTGAACAACATTTCTAAACAAAGCAATCATTTTAGTTCCTGGATATATTTATTAACTAAAAGTATAAATTAGAAAACAATCAAAGGTTAAACCCAAAGCTGCAGCCAGTCTCAAGGTATTCCAAATGTGCCTGTTTAATATGCACTGCAGATTAAAGGGTATTATACATTGATTCTAGCTGTACTTTTTAGAGAAGGTGGAGAAGGAGGCAAGACACTGAGATGAAAAATACAGTCTTTGTTTCAAAAACAAAAATGAGATTGTAAAACTGAAAACACGAAAGTGGAAGAGAATCACTAATAACTATATTCTTTATCTTAAAAAAAAATCCACAAAACCTTGCTTCGCTGTATGTTCCAGTGTACTACAGGCAGGCATTATCCAGCCCCTTTCTGAATGTTGGCAGGAGAGTTTGCTTTCCCAACTCTGTGAAATTCTAAAATATAATGAAAATGCAGCTACCGTACTTTCTAAGCTCTTGGTAGATATTTTCACTTACTTTGTCATTTTCAGGGGGGAAACAATGGTGGCATCTGTGCCCTGGTGCTAAGTGCTCATTTGCATGCAGAGGCAGAGAGATATCCGTTTATTATCAATTTTATGCATTACTTCATTTCATGGTGTTAAAACAATTACATTCAAAGGGTTCAGTAGTCCACAGCCAAGCTATTCAGGGCTCCAGCAGCATCATATAATAACGTTATTCAGGGAGAGACACATACATCATAGTTTACTGACTTAGAAGTAAAAAAAAAGAGAGCGAGAGGGAGAGAGAAAACAACTCCTATAGAGCTGGATGCAGAATTTGTAAAACATCAGAGATATTACAATAAGCAGAGAAACTCGGGGCACATGGACTTGAAGTTTATTAACTTCTGAATTACTTCCTAAGAAAGTTGGGTAAATTTTTTTTACACACAGCAGTTCTACCGAATTCTACACCACATCTCAAGGTCTTTTACGCAATGCTCTTCATCACCCATACTGCAAAGCTTCACGGGTGAAAAAGCAGAAACTGTGCTTGAAGATCTCAGAATGCATACCTTGGAACGGCAAACAAACGGTTTGGGCTGAAGAGACTCTTGTGCTCAGAGGGCTCTCTACATGCAGTGGATTTGCAATCTGATTATCTGGTTACTCCTGTCAAGGCTCTGCCAACCCTCCCACGAGGAATTTACATTTGTCTATCAATTTACATTAGCTAAAGCAGCTGTCCGTGCGAAGGATTTCAAGGTTTTAAAAGGAGGACCTACCCTCCAGCACCAGTCAACTCTCCAAAATCCAATGAAAAGCGTGGCTCAGTAGTGAACAAATTTAAAAGGCACATTCAACTTCAGGGTTTCCCTTGTTGGGTCTGGTGAGATATTTGTTTCAGCAGAAAGTAAACAAACTACCTAATTGAGCATTTGCTGAAAATTTCTAAAAACGCAAGGAAAAAATCAAATCAAACAACTTTTAATAATACTTCACTGCCAGAGGAAAATAAAACCAATGCTGTCCCTATAAAATAAAAAAAAGCAATTACCAATATTTTGACTATTATTTCTATAATAATAACCTTCAAGAAAGAGACTTCAGTGAAGCACAAGAGAAGAAAAGCCTTTTAGAAGTGGGCTCATGAAATAAAAACTGGAAGAGGAATTTTATTAGCTGGCCTATCACAGAAAAATGTTTGTTGAAGTGCTTAGAAATTTTCCATCATTTCTGGCCAGGGATAGTTGATATGAACACAGTGCAGTGATAAGGTATGGGTCTGCTCAAGCTGTGAAGAAATGCAAGTTCTGAAGAAACTAGCTTGGCAATTGGGAAAACCAGCTGCTTTCTGATAAGGACAGCAGAGGAAAATAGAGTCATAGCAGTTTTCAAGCTATGGGCCACTCTCAAAAGGATGGGGGAAAGTATATTCTCGGCTGCTGCACGGCCAGAGTGCTGACAGAAGTATGTGGTTGAGGTGGGGACAGGTCTAGGGGATGGAGTGGCACTGAGGAGCTCACTATCACTGGAGCTGCAGAGCCAGGCCATTGCTTTTCAGCTTTTCCTCATGGGGACCATCCCAGGTACCAATGCCCCAGAGAAGAGTCAGTGGCAGCAGGTTCCTCAGTGACTCCTGGCAGCTTTCCTGTTTCTGCTCTGAATATCTCAGTACCTACTTCTGAGATATATCTCCCCTGTCCTTGTCATAGCCACCTTCTAGCATTGAAATAATCAGGGTGCCAGCAGCAGCCCAGCTGTGCCACATCTGCGTGGTTTGCAAAAGCCATCTTAGAAGCAAGGTAAATACTCAATGAATTGGCCCATGTTGATTCCTCATTAGGCTGCTAGCAGTGTCTTGTCTAGCCAGTTTAAAGCTAGCGTGGCTATCTTTACACTACATTGCAGTCACAACATTTACCTTAAGGGCAAGGAGAATGCCTACTACCAGTTTTATTAGGCTATACAAATTAAGCAACTTCCAGAACTGAAAAATTGGGTCTAAGTTTTATGTCAATAGCTTCTGGTTTATTTCCCTCTGCAGGGATCATGAGCTCAGACACAGCTCTGTGGCAAAGTCTCTGTATTGCTTGCTCCTCAGCGGCTTGTTTCGGGGAAGTGTGGTAGGCCAACTGCTGTCCCTCATAATGGAAGACAGTCTCATATGCACCAGGTTCTTCAGTCAAACCCCTCCTGTTGCAAAAACTGGACAAGAATACAAATCATAATAATTTCCCTCCTACTTTTGCTCTTCCTGTCTTTGCTATACGGTTTATTCCGCCACCTCTTCAGAGAAACGGTGCTCTTTTCATTATTATGCCTTTATGATGAAGTCCTGATAACTGACGAAGGGTCTGAAGATACAATCATTAGCCTAACAATAAAGCCCTTAAAATTTGATTAGGTTGAAATAAACCTAGTAACTATCTAGGGGAAAGGAGAGAAAATGATAACCAACAGGAAGAGGTATTTGGATGGCAACTGCAGAGACATGAAAAAGGAGACACCAGCAAAACATTAATGTGTTAGACAGCCGGGTCAGGTGTGTGGAGTTGAAAAGACAGGAAAAAAGATAAAATATAAAAAATATAAATACAGCCTGGCAGGAAAAGAAGCTTCAGCTTAAAGGAAGAATGGATATTTGCAGACTTGGTTTTAACTTTCTTCCTATATCTGACTACAGAATATTTTTAATGCACTATTTTTATTATTATTGACAGTTTCCTCTTTTTTAAGAAAACACATCCCCATGTACTGTGTTATGGGTCAACATTCTTAGAGTTCAGCGTTGTCTTTCCTTCTTAACAGAAAGCATATAGAAATTAATCAGATTGCATTTGTTAATATCAACAAATTAACACATTTTTGTTTAAGAGATTCATAGAATAAAAAAACAACCACCCAGATTTAGAATACATCTTGAAAAGAATACTTTTCATGTTTTTTCAAGAGAAACACCTTGTTTTTATCGTACATTTTCATGCATTTTATCATAGGCGTATTTGCACTGGTTTAGTCCATCATAAGAGTTCAAGGACCATACAAAGACACTACCCATATTGCCAGTCTGAAATATCCATCCCTCCATCAATGAAGGATGCTCAGGAAGAAGCCCAAGAAGTAAGAGTGTGCAAAGATGGTATCTGCACTAACTGTCCGCCCAGTCTTATGCTGCTGCATTCAGCAGACGATGGCATGAAAAGCCTCGTGACTCCAAAAGCTGTAGCAGCTAATTTTACTTCAAGCTAACTAGGATCTTTAACTAACCACATGGAGCTAGAGAGATCTGTGGAAAAAATAGCTAAGGATTTCATACAACCATCTTGATGGAGAAAGACATGTAATAACCAGCGAGTACTCTCTTGGCTTGCTGATAGCTCTGGAATGAGTGCTGCAATTTCAAATTGGAAACAAGTGAAAAGTTCAGGTGAAAGATGTTTTCACTGTGCTTTTAGTACCCTCAGATCTCTTTTCCTAAACAAGGACAATCCTGTGGCACAATACAAAAGTTTATTACTACACAGGACTTAGTGCTTGTATCTTACATCACATGGTACCACAGGATGAATCACAGAATGGTTTGGGTTGCAAGAGACTTTTTAATGATCATCTAGTCCATCTCCCCTGCCATGGAAGAGACATCTTTCACTAGACCAGGTTGCTCATCTTAACAACCTAGGTCAACCTTTCTTAACATCCCCTTGAACAGTTCCAGGGATGTGGCATCCACCTCTCTGGGCAACCTGTTCCAGTGTCTCACCACCCTCATCACAAAGGATTTCTTACTTATAGCCAATCTAAATCTACCCTCTTTCAGGGTAGATTTCTACATCTAGAAGGAAGTTAAGCAAGTCATTAGCACTGTTAAACAACTTTGCTCCCTTTAAATAATACGCACATGGGTCTGACAAAATTTAAGGAGGGTTAGCAAGAAAAGAATTTGTATAAATAAGCTGACAATCAAAGTTTGAGTGATGATGAACATCTGCAGCCTGCCTCTAGCTACTAGGGTAGCTACAGGTACACAGCAAGTATTTAGTCACTGTCTGGATTTGGCCCATACTCAGTAATGTTCCATTGCTCATTAGTGCACTACAGGTCATTAGTCTAAAAATAGCAAAAACATAACAAATGTAGCAAATATGTGGTACATATTTGCTAAATTTGCTAAATGGCACACCAGAGTCTTACTTTGCCCCCTATTTTGATTTTTTCGTGTTTTGGGTTATGATGTTGCTCTCTGGTTTGTCATAAGAGCTAAATAATCTTGCCAATTGGGTGGTAAAATACTGAGGGAAAATATCAAGAATTATTTTCATTTTTTAAAATATCCCCAAAGCCACTGTATATACCTTTCTGGGGCTGTTAACAGGAAATCAGTTTTCAGACCGGCCTGCAACTGGAACACTTTCATGCATAAAGGTACTCAAGGCAGGCAGGTGGCAGGTTGTTAATTCACCCCCTGCTCATTCCTAGAGGTGGCGTGATAAAACGAGCCACATGCTTATGACTTTAATGTGCTTGGTGCTCAAAACCAAGACGATTTCAGGACAAAACAGCATCCTTGCTAGCAGTTGGCTGAGACATCAAGAACAAGAAGAAGAATTTCGAAGACCTTATTGGTGAACATATGGCAGACTCTGATTTCCTTACTAAATCAGACGATATTACTAGAACTGGGTCATTATGCACACATTGTAATCTATCGTTAAGCCCAACAAAGTAATATTTAGCTAGTGTTTTAATTGTACTACTGGGATTTATCTCCGCTTTTCAAAGAAAAAAAAAGTCCAGGAAGGAAGAAAGAGTGGTGAGCTTTCAATTTTAATAACAGGAGATTGCCAATTTTGAAAAATGACACTATCAGCTTATTCAGATAATGTTTGCATATATACGTATTTGCACATATTTTTGGTGTTATTTAGGAGATAGGATATGTTTAAATTATTCCTTCTCTTCCATCTCATCTCTGAAAAGTACATTTCTCCTCTCTCTCTATTTCTTTCAAAATGCAAGTTGGCATCATACATTTCAAATAATCTTCCGGTTTGTTCTACAAAGCCTACAGCCAGGCTGTCATCACTTGTAGTTCCAAATGACCACGAGGACAGGGTATTGCACGTGCACATGTTTCAGAACTGATGACATACAGGAAGGAAATTAACCTCTTGGCCTGGAAATCAAGCGGTCCCTCGCAATGCCAATCCATATGGCTACAATCAATTAAAATAGAGATGCATCCTTCTCCTCTAGGCTGCTGAGTGATCATACAGCAAGAGTTACAAGGTGAGAGAAACAGGGGCTTCTAGGCTTTTTTATTGGGGCTGTTTTGTGGTGTGTTTCTTTTTCTTTACCAACCCTTCCCTCATGATTTCTGAGATATATGCAAGCTGCTGCCAAAGGTACTGTTTATCCAGGGTACAGGACAGAAGAGAAAGGTGTGCAACTCAACTGTAGGTCAGTCACCCCAAAACCTGTTAAACTCACTCATTTTGCAACATGTTAAGCAAAAGTGCTCAGACAAATCCCATATCTTTCTCCAACAGCTGGAGATAAAGAACCCTGTTTTCTTTTCTGTCAGGGTTAATAAAACAAGCAACTTATTAAATAGCATTTTGGCAAACACAATGGATAATGAATCCTATTCTATAGTTAAAGACTTTTAACAATTAAAAAGATTTATGAGCCGAGCACCACAACACATGAGTGCTGGAGGAGCAAAGCAGGCTTGCCGAGGATGGCCGCCTTGAGAAGAGCCAGGAGAACGTGGTAAGGGCAGGTAAACGTGTTGCTCAGGCCCACGAGGACAGCAAGATGGACACCACCAGGAGCCTGGCCCTTTGATGGGCCTGGAACAGCCGGGTACGTCAGATACTGTGGCCCCCCAGCCCATTGTTCCCCATCAGCTACAGTACATGTCCAGCGTCTGGTTTGTCAATCACCAGATTCAATGGCTGTTTGCCTGGGAAGCTGCTGACAGGGGGCTAGGGGGGCTTGCCAGAGCTTAATTACCGTACCTCATTAAAGGGCTTCTCATTCATATTCAGTAAGGAATCATTCGAGCAGACAGATATGTCTTTGTTAGATGGACTGAAAAACATACTTTTAAAAAAATCCCTACCACTTACGTATTTACATTTGTTTGGTTAAAGAACTCTTTTCATTCTGCTTAAGAGAGAGCGAGAAAAAAAAAAAAAAAAGGAGGGGGGAGCAAAACGAGCAGGACAGAAATAAAATGAAAAGAAAATTAACTAGAAAGAGTTTGCATTTGTAACCTGACAGGCTTATTTTTGAGGAAAAAATAAATTTCATTACACAGAGTCAAATTCTGCTTTCATTCCTACTCAGTTCACAAAGATACACTGATGAGTGCGTGGGGGGCAAATCTATTTCTATGTGTGAAGGCTGGAGGGGTTAAAACTGGCTACTCTTCTCCTGGCTAAGTCTTGGTTAAAAATGTCACTACTATTTTTCCTTAAAAGAAAAGGTTAGGAAAATTTTCTACCTAACTTTTTTGGTGCAGGTCTTCTGTAAAGTAAAAATCCACAAATCCAGAGCCTTAACTAGCACAGCCACCCTGGCACTGTGGTGGCACTGGTATGGGTATGGATTGCAGTCTTGTGGTTGCTGGTGATGTTCTTCCGCCAAAGACATCATCAGCTTGTACTCCTTGGCAAGCCTAACAACCACCCCATCCTTCTGTGGACAAATGGCCTACAGAGGAAGGAAATACCTTTGTGTATTTCACCTGACAGCTCTCAGTGATATTTTTATAGTCATTATTTTTAGCATGTATTTTTGATAAAATAGAGGTCCAAATCATGACAGAGCACACCAGTGGTGCAACCCTCAGCTATTGAGCACTTCTGGCTTCCAAAGTAATATATTGGTGTTTGGCATATTTCTGGTTACTAATGATATCAAGCTATTGCATCTGAGAGGACACAGCAAGCCTTTATTCTCAGACACCTTGGTGCTAAGAAGATTGACCTTATAAGATTTGTTTAAAAAATCCTGCACAACTATATGTGTAGTGCTAATGTCACAGGAAGAATGACGGTGTGCAAAGCCATTTGAGCTGGTGTAGGAGCGAGTCCTTAGTCCTGTTTACACGTGGCTGATTTTGGGTTAGAAGAATAAAAATGCCAAGGAAAAGAAGAGAGATGATATACGCTCTCTTGTCCCAGGCTGCTGAACTGCACAAGGCCAAGGATTTCAGTGCCCAGCAGTTTAGGCTGACTTTTTTTTGCCTTTGAGTCTGCACTTTTGGAAACGCAGCAAGACATGAAGAGAGAACTGTGAAGAGATGTTGTGCAGTTAATATAGTTTCCCCTTATTTCTTTCTCAGAAATGGTGTTAGAAGAAATTAAAAAGGACATTCGCCTAAAGGCAGACACAAGGCACAGGAAATTTAATCCTGCATGGCTAAAGTTTGGCCAAATCATGAGCATCTGATAACAGGGTCTTTTATATATAATGCAAAGGATTTGGCAACTTCAGCTACCAGCAGAGGAATACAGAAGTTGGGGACATCATATTTATTACTGGTTTATGACAGAGAGCAGCCAATCAAACCACAGGATTTTCAAAATGTATATTGACAGCTATCAACAGTCCAGGTCATTAGAGCCCCTCTGCCAGAAGAGTGCATCAATCCCATAATTGAGAAATAAGTGCATCACTCCAAGTCAGTAGTCCCTACACTCTGTTGAGCTGAAGCAATTCCATCTCAGTATAATAAGGCATGAAGCCTAACATTATGCACACTAATAAAAAATACTATCTTTTTATAATGTGATCAAATCTGAGTTCCTGTTGGGGCAATAACCTGGAGTTTCCTGATATCTCTGCATTTAAAACCTCAATTATAGCTCTATATTCCGCACAGTTTTGCCTTGAATACATAACAGATGTTTATATTGAGATGAATGCTTTGTGGACCCAGAACTGTCATCAGAGTTCTCATAATCACATTTTCACCTATGCATATGGCGTACACCTGTGGCTTGTTGGAATTGTACTCAATTGCAGTGTGGGAGGTTTAAAGTCAGCACTGTATTTTAGTTCTTTTGTAATATTTTTCATTCACATTCTGTTATACTTTTTAATGCTTTTTTCATGCTTAGTGTGTAAAGCAAATACAGAAATACAAGAACAAGCAAGGTTCTTTTAACATGTACGTACCTTTGTTTTCCATAGAAAAATCCACATTTAGGTTACGAATATAATATATAATAAAATATAATTTCAATATAGGCAAGACTTGAATGTTCTGAGGAAATGCCACAGGACAGTACTAGACTTCTCTGCTAAAGACACACAGAAGGATGCTAAGAAAACAAGCCTACAATAAAAAGCAGTATCACATACATGTGGGTTTGATGTTTATCTATTTTTGTAAAGCTAATACACCTTGAAATGTACTGTCAGGAAACCACCAGGATCTGTTTTTCATTCCCCATTTACAGATAGATCTACTCTCCTGTGAACGGTCTCCAACAGTGTATTTCAACTGTAGTTTCCACACACCAAAAGCTCCTAATATTAGAACAGCAAGGGATGGGTGCTGTAGCCCACCAGGTCTGCCCTCACGAAGTTGAAACAAATGTTTTGGGCAACTGGGTCTGACTCATTTCAGAACTTTGTATGAAACTCAGGGCAATGGCTGGGATGTGTGTGTTTGACTGTGAAGACCATTCTCCCACAGAAAAAGCCTGATGCACAAAGAACCAAGTTAGTTCTAGTGGGGCAAAAGGGCCAACAAGGGCCTAAACAGAAAGATGGCTTCTTTTTCTTGCAGGCTTTCATTACCAAACAAGTACCTGTTTAATTGTGCATCAACTGTCTGCCTAGTATAGTCAACTGAACAAAGAAAATGCAGTTAGAGAAGGAAAATACAAGAAGTTATGCCCAGTAGACAGCTTCACTAAGGCCGCCTCATGAGAAGAACATTGAAAATATAGAGAACAGCCTTTTAATGAACAGTAGTAAAATCGCAGTGGATTTTGGCAACTAATTTTGAAACTGTGTCCCGTGAATATGCATTTGTGGCCTTACTATTGGCTTAATCCAACACCTAATGAATCTGATGTGAATCCTTCCTTTGAAATCAGTGGGCCAGCAAGTAGTCCTCAAACCAAGCATTTTTAAATTCATATGCAATTGAAGATAAAAACAATTAGTGTAGTTTCTTCGGTTTGCAATTCTAATAGAAAAATCCTTCTTTGAATTAATTAAAATCCCAATGAAGAATCTAAGGTAGCCCATCTTATCTAGCCCTTCTGCATAAACTGAATATTAAATAATTTACAGGCCAAAATGCATAGCAGATTCTTTACAATATTCTATGTTGTAGGGTTGTAACATCAAAATTCACAATCCATACAATGAAGAAGCACTGGGGAAACTCAAATGATAAAGATTGCTCTTTTTCTTTATCATATGGTCAACTGTGTCTGCCTACAGTTCCATTATACATGGAATAAAATCAACAGTGAAATCATGCATAAGAGACGTACTCTATAAACTTATTGCTAGCCTTAGTTGGTCCAAATACATTTTCTGCAAGATGCAGGTTTCTCTGAACTGTATAAAATGCACCTCTGTAAGTCAAATGGATTCAAAAGTACTCTAAAAAGTTTTAAATGATTATGCCATGTGGCTTGTTTGTCAAGATCAGCTAGCAAATTGCTTTCTGTGCTCCTAGGCTTCTTTTGTGTGAAGACAGTTGTGCTAAGGAAAAAAAACCCTAAAAACCAAAACCCCCAACAGTATACATTTATTAAAGCCATCTCTTTAAAAAGGAAATATAACAATGATGTCTTAATAGCAGAGTTTTATATATAGTTTTATATTGAAGAGCAAAATTGGCCTATCCCTAGAGGCATAACTAAATTTGAAATGCTTAGGCTTTTTTTTTCCTGCTGGTGTTTATCTCTCTGGTATTTAGTTTGCAACTTGTTAGCCATTAGCCATGCTGTTTGCCATCTTCTGCTGTTTTTCATATATAATCAAATTAACTTTTTTTTTTTACTATAAGAAACATGAAAAAGAAAAAAAATATTATGAAATCTGTCAGTTGCAAACATGAACTTTGGACATAACCGGTTCAGCAAAGGACTTTTGATAGACAATAACAGATTCCAAACTTCCTCTTCTAACCTAAACAAGGACAAAAATCCATAGCTGGGGTCCAGTTTTAAGCCCAGAAGAAATGTAAGGATGGTTACATACAAGAGTTCCAGCATTCAGTGGAAGCTGCCATGTGCTCTACTGACACATATACAGCCTTATAAGCAAAACAGTTTTATGAATAAAGTAGTTAAGTAATGAGTAGAATCTCATGACATCATCTGAGATTTTTGGAATAGTGACATATATAACAGTATATTATATACGTGAAGAAGTAATTATGAGAAAGGGTTAGAAAAAATACTGGGAAGGTCGTTGAAATGATAAGCATTTAGTATCTCAATAACAAAAGCAGAAAAGGAAACGACCTTCACCATCTATTAAGCATGACATTTTGCAGGGGTAGCTAAATGAACATTGTATATGAATGAGTAGCAAAAGGAAGTCTTCTGATTCAAGCTACTGGTCATTTTGTTTTGTGAATTCCCCAGTTAATGATCTCCTTAATGGTTAATGGTCTCCATCTGATTGGCAACTCCTGTAAGGTAGGAAACATGGATAAACACTGCCTCCAGTCAGGCTCCAGACCTCTTAACTGAGGATGAATAAGCGGATAGCCTTCAGTTTTGAGCAGAATTTTATTACTTGATTTTGCAGTGGTTCATTAGGTGTATGTCTGCATGTGGATACACGTCTTTTCTCTTTGCTCGAACCATCACTATTTTCTGCTACACCTTAAGTGTTGCCTGCATCAAAAGTAAGCAGCTTCTTGAAGGTGCTCTCACTACACACAGTGTCACCATTGCTCCTGTAAGTACCTACTTTTGCAGCAAAAGGTCTTTTCCAAGAGATGATGGAAAAGTAGCCTTATTTAAGTTCAGTAGCACACTGACTTCTTGGTATCTTCCTTCACTAGCTTAATGGTTTTGTGGCCACTTCTACTTAAAAAGCACTATGCTAAATGGGTTTATTAGAGGATATTATTATAGGATGTGTGCTGTAAGGATAACCTCTAATCTAGCAAAGCTATGCTCATAGAGACTTAGAAGAGTGATTACTGGAGTAAGTAATAATTTCTATCATCAATACAGAAAAATGCTTTTCAGTGTGAGACGCAGAATTGTTTTAATGTTAAATAAGTCCATCCTCTGAAAGACCTAAAGATCATACAGTATATAAAGAGATGTAAGTAATAACTATTTATCATCTGTCATATATGTGGTCTCACCTTGAGTATGGTGCACAGTTCTGGGCCCTACAATTTCCAAAAGATGTTAAGGAACTTGAATGCCTCCAGAGGAGGCCACCAAAGCCAGTAAAGGGGCTGTAAGGCTGTGTTTGTCTATTTTGGAGAGAAGGAGACTGAAGGGCAACCTCATTGCTGTCTACAGCTTCCTGAAGAGGTGAAGTGGAGATGGAGGTGCTGATCTCTTTGCCATCCAGTACCAGGATGCTTGTGAATGGCTCAAAGTTGCATCCTTCAGGGAGGTTTGGACTTGACATGAGGAAACATTTCTTTACTGGGAGAGTGCACGAACCTGGGACAGACTTCCTAGAGAGGTGGTCAATGCCCCATGCTGGTCAGTGTTGAAGAGGCATTTAGACAATGACCTTAATGATTTAAGTCTTGCTCAGTCCTGAAGTGGTCAGACAGTTGGACTTTCATTGCTGTAGGTTCCTTACAATTCAACTCTCCTATTTGATTCAATTCAATTAAACTCAATTCTATTCTTCCTCCCTCCTCCTTTTCTTACCTGTACAGGTGAGGAAATATTCCCTGCCCTGCACTTGCAGAAGGAATTGAATGGGTAATCATGTCCCGTTCTAGGCATTGGCTCTCTCACTTTGGGGGAAGGAGGCATGTATCTTCTGATGGAGATGAGAGCTCCACATCATCACAAGATGAAAAAAACCAGAATATTCTGGGGCACATCAAAGATGGCATACCCAGCTGGTCAGAAGAGGTGATATTCCTGCTGTATTAAGCACTGATGGTTTCCCACCCTGCGTCTTGTGTGCAGTTCTGGGCCCCAGCACTTCAGAAAGCTCTTAAGGGACTGGACACATGGTATGGCTGGGACTGGCCTCCTGGGACCCCCACCTCCACTGTCCCCTGCCAAGGGCCCAGGGGATGGGTCTCAGCACAAGCCTGTGTAGGTGTGCCTGTCTCTGCTCATGTCTTCTCCTGGACAGGTCTGGGACCTGCACTGGAGAGAACTGCTCTCCTGGATGGAGCCCTCAGCTCTACCTCAGAGCTTGTCCAGCAGAACCCTGGGCATAGCATCATGTAACTATTCTCTCGTACTTCCTCTAACCTGGTTGACTCTGAGTCTGATACTTGCAGGAAACGTCATGAGCTTTTCAGCTGCAAAACTACTCTCAAGAGCTCATAACACAAAGGTTATTTGCATTTTTGGGGAATGTGTTTCAGAGCCGATGCTCACAAGCACTAAGACAATGCGCGTGTGGAGCCAGGAGCAGGCTGATGCATCCTTCAGTGGAGCTTGGAAAACCAACACGTCTGGCAAAGGGAAGCCCCAGAGCCAGGGAAAGTAGCAGGAAGACTAGAGGCCAAGCAGACCCTGACTCCTGAAGAGTGAGAAGGTGAAGAATGAGGATGAGTGAGCAGAGACGAGAAGAAGAGGTGGTGAGTGGTAGCAAGAGATCTTTTCCAACGAAAGACACGTAACAATGACAGTCCCACTGGATGCCTTCCCAAACTGTGTCCTCTGCCTTGGCCAGTGCTGGATGCAAAGGGCTCTGGTGCCTGACCTGGGCTGGGGTTGCAGGCAGGGAGAGTGGGCAAGTGGCAGCTCCAGGTGGTGCCCAAGGCCAGAGCCCTTCCCAGCAGAAGCTGTTTTGGCCAAACCAGAACAGAAGCCCTGGGGAGAGGGAGCCAAGGGAAGAACAGAGCTGGCTCCCGCTCTGAGCTTGCAATGGGCCCGAGAGGCCAAGAGAGCCAGGGCAGGAGTGGTGCCCGGGAGGTGCCAGAGCAGCGGGCAAGACCCCAGCCCAAGGGGGCCCCGAGGAGCCCTGAGCAGGGGCTGTGCTCAGGGTCCTCTACAGAGGACAAGCAGCAGCCCCCGGGAGACCAGCCTGAAAAGAAAGCTCTAGAAAGATTCCTTCCCCCCAGCTGTGGAGCACCAGGGCCATCTCCGTGCAGCAGGAGCAGCAGCTCCTGGCCCAACTGGCCCAAAGGAGCCCTGACCCTTAAGGGGCCCTGCTCACTGCTGCACAGGAAGGCAAAAAAACACCTGGGGACGCTTGCTAGGGACCCTTGGGGGCAAAAAAAGCCTTCCTTCCCCCAGCTGCGGGGCACAAGATACCACCTTGGTGGCACAGGAGCAGCAGGCAGGAAGCCCGCAGGCCAAAGGGAGC
>BJBW01003862.1:0-36936 GCA_004320125.1 Scolopax mira
CATTGGGATCTCTTGTGGGGATGAGTGGAGTTGAAAGCGCCAGTTGCCCCAACCCAGACTGTGATGGAAATATTGATACCAGTAGATGTGGAGCAGATCCTGCCGAGGGTGGCCAGTGGTGGCTACTGCAATCCATGCCATCCTTGTGCCCCCCCTGCTGCCATCTGGGCCCTGGCATAGGACTGGCAGTGTCCTGAGCATCCTTCACAGCCTCCAGTGCTGGAAGCGAGCTGTGCTCTCCACGCCTGCTTTCCACCTGCTCTGTGCTGTTGCAAGGGTCAAGGGTATGGCCATACAAATGCACATTCCTTAGTGCTGTGTTGGTACATTTTCTCAATGTCCATTTTTAAATTGCATTTAAATTTTGTATATCTTGATGATTGATTGTGCGCAATCGTTTCTCACAAACATGCTGCTTCCAGTTTCTTCCCTCAGAGGAGATTAAATTCCAGTACATTCGTGTTCTGGCCTTCCAAGGCATGAGTGTAATGAGGTTGGACAGTAATGGTTGCTGGATTTCACTTTTTTTCTGCTCTCTCCCCAGTGGTCTAAGCATCTGTATGTTTGAAGGCACTTACGCTTATGGTATTTGAGTTCAAAATAAATCAGACGAGAATATACCAAAACAGGACAGACCATTTAATAAGATAGATAGTGTACATATAAACTTACCCTTAATATATTGAGCTGACAAAGCAAATAAAAGCAAAGTCCCACAAATCCGCCTTTCCTGTAATCTAGGCTTGAATAATAGTAACATGACCCAAGTGAACAAAAGAAATTTAAAAAGGGAGGCTGAGACCAGGTAACCCTCTTCTAGAGCTGATGAACTGTGATCCATAGACATCTCCAAAACCCATTTGCTCCTGTTCCATCTACGTTGCAACACAATCTGTCTTCCTTTGTCCTTCTCATCCCTCTTCTTCAGCAGATGCTTAGTTCCATCTCTTGTATTTTTGCTAACTCAGTGTTACAGAAAGGTTAACAGTCTCTCTCTCAGAGAGAAAATGCATTTCACAGATTTGTGCTAGCCTCCTTGCTTTTTGTTAAGGTCTGCTAATTATTGTTCAGATCTTCCTGTGCTTCATGTCTCCTCTGTTTTTCAAATCCCCAGCAAATAGGGGTTGACAACCAATGCAAGAAAATACCACAGTGATTTTGTGCCCTGTGGTGCTTTACAACACCAAGAGAGCTCACGGCTGACAGTATGAAGGTTTTTTGTCTGTGATGAGAGAGCTTGATTTGCTTGCGTGCTGGGTAAAAATAATGGTTTGCTCTTAAATAAGTGTTTATCTTTTTGCAGCATTACATAAACTCTCTTGATGTTACCTGCCAAGTGCGAATCGGCTGCTTCTGCCCTATATATGTTTTGAGAGAAGACGCAGGTTTTAAATTCTTTAAATAGGAACCTTTCTGTTGGTTCACTTGACGTGACTTGTAATGCTCATTCAGTCTCTGTCATCACCAGTGCCAGACTGTGTTTTGGTTTCTTTAGCCATTTTCTACCTGGCTGCTCCTGGCTACCCTAAATCTTTGTCTTTCCCTTGCTGCCATTCAGTTCCTGTTTTCTTTGCATCTCTGCTCTTGCCTCTCCCACACGTCAGCCCCTGTCAGTACAGCAGTGCCAAGGCATCAGGGTTATTAGGGAAGTGTGGCCTTGAACACTGCCACGTCACTGCATGACAGCAGCATGTTTCTTCTGTCCAGTGAAGGGGAATTGAAGTGGTTTAAAAATATAAGGTGCTTTCGGTCACAGACTCCATTGTAACCACTGCAGCAAATGCCCAGACTCAGGATCAAATAAGGTCAGAGTACACTGGTCCTGGATTCAACTGCAATAGGTGAATGGAGACCACCCACCCATAATTTCAAAGTCAGTTGAAGTTGCTAATTTCAATCAGTTTGTAGAGAAACACTTCTGCCAGGGCTGCACAAGCCCTGTCCTCCTTTTCATAGTGGTGGTGAGACCCTTTCTGCTCCCTTCCCTTGTCTCCAAGCACCTGACTTGGACTGTGAAATAGTGAAATAGTCTGTGAAAGGGCTATTCCCTTTAGTGTCTTGTCTTATTCAAGGAGAATAAGGAGGAAAAGAGAGAAACTGACTGACCTGATCTGTCAAGGACCCTTGTCGTTAACTCCAGCGGTGCTGAGCCACGTGTCTTCCATTGCTTTGCACTATTGCAGCACTATAAAACTCTGAGCTGGTAACACTTCTTATTTGAAATTTATGGATTAATGTATGAGTAAATTGTGAATTTAAGCTGCAGGGCTTAACTTCAGCAAAACGTGCGGAGTTGAAGGCTGAAAACAAAGAAAGCTTTATGGATTTACCAGGTTTGGTGAGACTCTCTTTATGTTATATTAACTTCAGCAGTCTTGGTGAACTCTAAACATTTATCTGTTAGACTAAACATAGGTTAAGCCAGGCTGTGAAATAGCTCAATTGTAGAACTGACATCTAATCAGAGTTTTATCAGCTGATCCTCTGCCTAGTTAAGTTACCATCTGGACTGAAATCCTAACAAAATTTGCAAACTGTCCTACAAAACCCATTGCAAGCAGTGAGAATAAAATAAGCCAAGAAAATAGGGGCCATTAAGTTCTCCCCCCTATCAGTCAATTAATTCATCTTACTGAGTTGATTTGTTTAGTTTGAGGACCTTGTCTCTAGTTGTTACTTTTTGTTATTCTCATACGCAGAGGAAGTTATGGAAAAAGTAATTAAAAGGCTAATATCAATATTCTAGACTTTTTCTTTACTTAGATTAGTTCTTTATAGATATTATTCCATTAACTTCAGCAAATTGCTCTCTTGAATTTCATTGGAAGTAATTAGGAAGAAAATTAGGAGGTTTTGCATACATGGGCAAACTTCTGGTTTTTACACCTATATAGGAAAGAAATATATAGTAGAGATAACAGTATATACTGTTATATATGTGTAACAGTAGAGATCCAAAAAAATATTTGGGGGAAAGGAATATCTAACCACACTGGTTCATATCACGTGGTTTTTAGCAGAAACAGCAATTTTAAAAAACAGAACATCCCTTGAGGGTGTGTGGCTGAATGAATTGAAACAATACAAATAAAATGTCATGGACTCCAGCTTCTGCAATCTCTGTGGCAGCCTCCCCTTCCCTCCAAAAAACACACCCCTGTGTGGGAGCTTTGTAAAACCTCAGACTCCATTTCTCCTGTCCCTTGTGACAATGGTAGCTGCATGATAACACAACTTACAAAATGGTGACTTTTCTCCTGTTTTGTTTTGTTTTGTTTTGTTTTGTTTTGTTTTGTTGTTGAAAATTATGTCCCCGCACTGACAGACACAAACTCCATGACTTTAACACTGACCAGAAGGTCCCTCTGAGGCAGGATGTTTTCAGGAGACTAGCAGGACTGATGATAAAACAGCGACTCACTGCTGAATGGTAAGATCTGCAGCTAAAGGGCAAAGGTGCAGAAAGGTCCCCATTTGTCTCCAGTGTTGAAGCTAGTCCTTGTAAGGGTCATCCACATCACCACAGAAGGCTTCAAGGGTTTTAAGGGTGAATGGACTTGCTGCCCCTCTCATAAGCTACCAAAGAAACTGAATGGTGTAGCTATAGGCTAGGGGCAAATCCTGGTTCCTTCTTACCACACCTCTGGTTGCTCATGGTGATGGGGATGAAATAGGAACCACTTCAATGTCTCCATTTCACCTCAATGTCCTGGACACAAGAAAGTGGAGGGTTCAGGTTTGGATTTTTTTGTGTTGACTTCAGGGAAATTCAGGTTTGTGTCTCCTTCATTCAGAAAGCTTCTCTGCAATTTTTTCCTCATCTCCTGGCAGTGCTCAAGAGTGGGATAGGTCTGGCACCATATGACACTCTGCCCTCCCTCTGTCCCCATCTCCTTTTGTCTGGGGAGGCCCTTGGCACCAAGGAGGACAGGAGGCAGCCTGTGTCCATCTGAGAGATGCTGTGGCTCGCTGCATGGGCGTACATTGGCAGGATTTCAAAATGACCTTGAGCTTGTGTTTTGCTTCCCAAGGTGCATGACTTCCTGCAGAGGGACAGTGTTTTCTATGGGCACTGATGGGACAACTGGCCCTGCCTGACCCTTCCCTGTGGTGGGTGGCTTACACAGGGGGAAGATGAAGGGAGAAAGGTGGAGACACGGGATTGACCTGAAACCCTGCTGACTTTCCCTGGATGTGGCCATGACCAGGCAGGGGAGGGCTGATGCAGGGCTATCTCAGCCGCAGCATCTGTGCTGAGACACGCCTGTGCTTTCCCTTGTCAGAGAGAAACAGGGAAACTGGATCCTAAGTGATTTTGTAATTTACGTGTCTGTTTTTCAAGCGGTGTTTGCTATTTGTAAAGCTAGTCAGACCTGGGCTTCCCGAGCAATGTTTTCAAGATAAGATTAGGACCGTGTGAAGCATTATTCTAAGATTAGGACTGTGTGAAGCATTATTCTAGAACCACCTATTGTGCTGTTCGCTGATGACAACTCCCTCGGCACTTCTATTTTTTCCTCTCTGACATTTCCAAAAAGAACAGCTGTGCTGCCTGTGGTCCCCTGTGCCAGGGAAGCAGTTGCTGATGTTATCCTCCCCTCCCTTCTGACTGCTTTGCAAAGAGTGCTTCTTCCAGGTCTTTTGAAATAGAAGAGAAATGGTCCTCGCCCTTGCAAACAAACAGTGAGCTCTAGGGTCCAGGGTTGAGCACAGAAATGTAGGTGACCCGTGATTCTGCATCTTTAGTAATGTAGGATGCAGCACCAGAGTTATAGTTCAAATCCCAACCTCTTTTGTACTTTTAGAAGGAAGATGGATATCTGTTATTTTCATTCTCCCCTTTCCTTTGTGCTAGAGATACTGAGGTATCTGACAGGGAATAAAAATGCCATTCCTACAGTTCAGGCTCTGTGGGACTGCTTTTATTCTTATTGCTTTTTGTGCTATGATAGTTTTAAGAACCCACAAATGAGCCAAATCAGTGTTGTGGGAGACATTGAACAAAAACATAGTAAGCCCCTAAGGACTCTTTATTACACATGAAATAAAGCAAACCCGTAACTTGTTTTCAAGATGAGGCATGTTGAAGGGTGGACCCTGGCTCTCACAGAGCTCCAGAGCTTGAACTATGGGACAGTATTGCCTCTTAACTGATCCTGAACCTCTGCTCGACACGGCTGATCAAATGAATCACTTTTTGCAGAGTTAGGTTCCTTTTTTTAAGGTTGCTGCCAGAAAAGTCTGCCTACTGAATTGGGAGAACATTTTTACCCCTAAAGTTTTATCAGGGCAACAGAGTTAAAATAATACTTTTAACATGATAATTAACATAAAACAGTGTTAATTTTTCCCCAGTAGCAGAAGTTTCTCTGGATTCACTTCCCTGCGTTCCTTATGCCCATTGGCACATATATCTGTGCTTCATTATGCCTGCTTCTTCGTGGGCTAAGGCAATGGGGAGGTACCTTTGTAGTCTTAAAAACAAACCATAATTTTACTGATACCTTGGTTATACATGGCCAGTACCTAGTGTGAAGAAAGAATCTTGGGATGCAAAGCCTGGAGTTACGGAGTGCAATGGCATTGGGAAACCAGCAGCTGAAATGGGCACTGAGAGCTCCCACAGTTTCTGTTTGGTACCCAGAAGAAAATGAAGGGAAGAAAGAGCAGGGATTATCCCCAAAAGGTGACGTGAGCACACAGGGAAATTGATCCATAATAAAGTTAGGTGTGATGTGACAATACTGTTCTTACTCTAGGGTAACATTTCTGGTGAATGCTCTTACTCTGGAACAGGGATGTCTCCAGGGAAGCTATTCTCAGATGTGTGTTTCTACACATATAATATACATATTGTGGCTAAGGTATCATTCCACAGACACTCGAGTAATCATGTACTTCCCTGTTGTAGACAACCCCTTAGGAAGCAGCCCCATCTCTGGAGGCTGATGTAGTTAGCCTTTGCAGAGCAGTTTCTGATCATTTTTGGATTGTCTCCTTAATTGCCAGTGTCTAAGTACCCAGTAAACCCTGCTACATGATGCTGTAGCATCTTCAGTTGGCTTTTAAAGAAATAAGGAAATAATTTGCCATGCGGCTGTTCTGTTTATATACAGTCACTAAATTGTTAGGTATTTCTTTCCCTTTCTTCCTCTTCCTCCTTTTCCTTCTGTAATGCACCCTTATAAACTCAGGTGCTGAGCTGCCTGGCTTTGCCCTGCAGGAAGCAAATTTGTTTCAGGACAGTTAAGGAATTTCCTCAGAAAACGCAACCAGATGAAGATAGTAAACCACCAACCACTGGTCCAAGGCATCGCAAAAAGCATGAAAACAGAGAGCTATATCTCAATTGCTAATGTAAATATTTAAGTGCACTGTTTTGTTTAGTCTGTCTACTCAACTTTTTTTTTTTTATTTTTATCCTCAATGTCCATGTTGGGCTTGGGCAGATATTTTGGAACTAGAGAAAATTTTCTCTTTGTGGCTGTAAGAATATTCTGAGTTATAGAGCTGGTCAGTTTGGCTCAATGAGCCACCTGCACTGACAGGCTGTTGCGGTAACACAGGAAGCAAAGTAGAATTTGGTTTATGTATATCTGAATCAGGGCTTGCAATATCTCCAATGCCCCCAGCATGCTGCTGGACACTGGTCTAGATGCTCAGCTGGAGATCCTGTCTGTTGGTGGGGGCTTGAGTCACCTTGAGTCGTGATGTGGGTAATGCCTTTTCTGTGAAAATTAGCAAGTGATGAGGCATGGCACGAGCACGCTGCTAGGGGTTAGATTGCCAGCTCTCCTTCTGAAGGACCAGGGACACCTCAGTTTGAAGAAAACAGATGTAATTATCCCCCTTTCAGAGCCATTAATGAACTGACATAATTCCTATGCCACCTTGGTTTTCCTGCAAGGGGTCCATCACCAATGCTAACGAGACCCAAGTCTACTTAAATTGTGACTTAACAAAATCACAGCTGGGTTGGGAACAGCCTCAGGCGCAGATGCTGGCTGAGTCACCCTGATGCCACAACCTGTCACAGAGAATTTGCGGTTTGGATTCATTTCAAGGCAGCCTCTCACACAGCAGCCCTGACCCATTTTGTGGGAGCAGCAAGGTCGAGCAGGGTGTGCCTTCTCCTAGGAGAGTGGGGGCAAGGCCACCCTCTTGGATGACCCAGGGGAATATAACTGTACTCTTGCTCAAGGTTCCATTCTTCAAACCTGCTGCCAAGGTTTGTTCACGGTGTTCTAGGTACCCTGCTGCATGTGTGATGTTTATATTTTAATTTCAAAAGCAAAAGTTGTTTATTAGAGCTTGGATACTGGAATTCCCAAGGCTGCAGTGACATAGCAGGGGAATGAAAGAGCAGTTTCATAAAGAACATTTGGGGATTTTTTTCTATTTCCTATATTTTAGTAGGATGAGTACATGAGGTAATGTGTTTTGTAACAGGACAGTATGAAATGACTGCCTCCTACCCTGAATAATTTTTTAATAAATTTAATAATTAAATAAAAAACTAGAGTAAAAACATGTTTTCTTATTTATAGTATGCAAAAATTGCATGAAATCTAAGAGAGCAGAAATGACTAAGAAAACCTAAAGAAGCCTATAGCATCTGCAAGTCTCTGGGCTTCCTTTCCCATGAAAGGTTGGACGACATGATCTTTTGGGGTCCCTTACAACCTAGGCTCGTCTACGATGCTTGCTTTTGTCAGGGAAGTCCATTTTGTGTTATTGGTAATACAGTAACCACTTCTGAAGGCATCTTTTGTAATTAAGTGGTTTCAGTGTTGAATTCCTGCCTCCACCCTAATTAACGTATTTCATCCCTTAATTCTTCAGTTTTATCCTGGTGGTCTAAGAAAACAAGGCACAATTTTATGGAGAGGTTCTCAACCTATATCTGAAGTCTCTAGGGTCACTTCTCCAGCTTCAGACTGCAGAAGGGCTTGCATGTCTAGATGGTATTGCTAGGTTTTCCCCAAGATACTGGCTGGACTAACAGAGGACAGTGCCTTTTCTTATGAACCCAAATCCAAATCCCAACCAAATCCAACCAAAAAGCCACAGCAGCCTTTGAAGCAGGATTCAGATTCTCCCTCCCCAGGCGCCAGTTTTTCATTTAACGAGAGCATTGGGCTCCCTCTTGCTTAATCTGCCTCTCCAAACAAGCTTCAGCTGGAGGAGCAGAGACCAGCCTTACCCCAACCTGACCTGACCTTTGGCAGTTAGAGCACTCCTGAAAACTGAGGTGTAAGAGTGGGAGCTCCATTAGCTTCTCTTGCCAAAAGAGTGCTGACAGTGTTCTAGGTACATCAGGAGGGAAGCCTCATCTCCAGGTTTTTGGATGCTTTCCGTGACACTGACATGGTGCTGCCCATAGGTAGCTATGCATGGAGAGGGGTGAGTGAATTGAGCTTTTTTTTTTTTTTTCCGAGATTTAGATAAGGAAATTCAGGTTTAAAGTGTTTCTGATAGTTCTGTTAAAAAACAGTGATTCTAGGGAAAAAAAAGGTGTTTTTCACATTTTTTACTGCATAAGTGAGCATTTCCTATGTTGTGAGTTTTCTGAAGACCATAAACAACATTCTCAGGCCATAAACAATATGTGCTGTGGCTGGATATGGACTTTCTGGAATCTTTAAATGCTTTTACAGTGTGCTTATTGTAATGGAAGGGTGAAATATCTCACTGAAATATCTCATATTCAACTGGGTGGAACCCATAAGTCCACAAGCAGTGAAAATTTTGCATGCCCAATGTGTTTAGGGAGTTTTCTTCTGAAAACTGGCTCATAACATCCCATCCTCTTCCAGCCATACATGCAAAGGAGAAGATAGCAGAGCCAGGAGGATTAGAAGCCAGAAAGGTGTTTCTCTAGTGAAATGTACTGTTGGCCATGTTATCTTCAGAAAAAAGAAAAAAAAAGCGCACGCTAGTGTAATGAGATATTTAGTCAATAGTGTGACTTGGGCACTTCTTAAGCCAGTGTCAATACTCATTTAGGCTGAAATCCAGGAAACAGAGCTCTAAGATACACCAGGAAATGTTGTACTCTTCCTTCCCCACCCCTACAAGGAACCTGTGTTGTTTTAGGGTTTTAAGACACAGTGATGTGTAGGTGCATGCAGTTCACTTCTTATAGGACTAATTCAGAGTCCTAATTAAGTATCAGACATTGGACTTGATGAAACAGAAGTGCTTTTTAAAATGGGAAATACTTGTGACATTTTAAGCTACTGCTTAGCCATGGTGGCAGAGATGTTTGTTCAACACCTGAATGGGGCATCTGATAGGGATCTGTGTGGTTTAAAAACTTCTGAGAAGGCATGATGAAACCTCCTTTTTCTAAACTTCCCCCATGAGGAAGCAAGCATGTGTTCAGAGCTTGGTGTGTACTGAGGTGTGTTACTGATGTCATTTAGACTATGCTGACCTACAAAGGATCTTATGTGACTTTTGGGTCACATAAGGTCACTAAGGTCAGAGGCAAATGCCACAAGAGCAGCGTCCATAGCATGCTCTGTCAATAAGAAGGCATAAAGACAGCAGTTGTTATTTACTGGCTGCAGACTTATTGTTTTCTGTAATTTCAAATTCCAGTGGAGAACATATTGATAAACACAAGCCTTGGGTTGAAAATATCTTAAAATTGAATGCGGTGCTCCCTTTTTATTATTTTACATCTAGAGACTGTACGTTACTGCTTTACGTCAACAGAAGCCTCAAACTTAATCTCAGCAGTGCTGGCTTGTTGAGTCTGTGGCATAGATATCGTAACCAGTTTTATTTTAAAAAACAACATGTGCTGTGTGTAAATACAAAGTTTCTGTCTGGCAGGTCCTTCTCTCTGTAGCTGCAAGAATTGGGTTATGCTGATACTCTCACTCTTGTTAAAAAACCAAACCCCCTTGTCCCATTGCAGGCATATTTTGCTCACTGCATCATAAAGTTTTTATAGTATAGGTGGGGACCGTAGGAGAGGAAGACAATGCTGAGGTACCAAGTTCCAGGAGACTAGTTATACCTGTTGAATATAATCCGGTGACCAAAGCATTGAACAATAAATGTGAAAAACACATGAATCAACAGATGGAATGCTTGTTACTTATACCTGCATCCGCATAGTTTTAAAAATGTGGTGTGTTGGATTGTGGGGGTTTATGACGAATAGCATTGCAATACTTTAAGAATTTCATTGTCCTTGCACTTGTTATTTTTGTCACACATAACTTGATTTTAGCAGCATTAATGTTTTTTGAGCCTTTTATATATATGTGCTGTGATTTTCCTTAGGCTGACTTTTCTGTTAAGGTTCTAAATAAGGAATATGTTGAGTGATCCTGCTGCAGTCTCTACACACGACCCCAGTTCCTACTGTAAAAATGTTATTATTTTATTAGAAAAAGGCAAAGTCAGTGGTCAAGATTGGCTGCAGAGTACTAGTGCTGTTCTTTGAGCAGTCTTGGATGGACTTGAAAACCACTTATGAAGCCAACAGGGACTGATGGCAGGTCTTGTGTTGCTTTCCAAACACCCAACTGACACACGTTGCATGCGATGGCTCCCTTGTGCATGCTGTCTGTAGATAAAAAAAATGTACAACTATTGATAAGTACCCAAGTTTTACAGGAAGAAACCTCTCAAGGTGTGTGTGTGTTCTAATTTGTGTTTTCTCACTTTCTTTTGAAAAAATGTTCAGTTTTTATTGTTTTTCAAGAGTGGTGAAGGCTGAAGCTTTTAAGTGTGCTATATAGAAAATGATCCAATTCTGGAAGGCGATGAAAGCACTTGGTAAAATTTTCATCAAGCTCCACCTTTCTGAAGTCAAAAGGAGTTTTTAGTATTTTAGGACTTTAATGTAGCAGTTGAACAGGATTAGTGGGTTTAAATGATGTATTATATGTTGAATGCTAAAAGCAGTAGAAGCCCTCAGCAAGGTTTCCAGGCTCACACCAGCTCCAAAATGCTAGTCCCATGCGTCTTACTTTTCTCTTTTATTTTGCTGTGAGTCTTCTACCCAGGTATTCAATTTCTTTGCTGTGTCAGTACCTGGGCACCGACCAAGAGTTAGAGACAGTGTGCTGCTCCTCTGTTTCCCTTCTTTGTGTGAGTTAGTGTTGAGTAGGTGGCATGAGATATGTAGAATACTCTTGGGGAGCTTCAGTATTTAATCTAATAAATTCAGTATAAACAAATACTGCTAGATTTTGCATCACACAAGATCACTCTGGTTCTGTACTTCTGGGCAGTAACTTCCCTGTGATGACAACTGTTTGTTTATAGTAATCTAGGAGCAAATACTGATTAACAGGCTGACTGCAGTCTTTCACCCTGGCAAATTCCTTGTTTTTTGTTGCTGGAAGTCTACTTGTGCTCTGCAAACCTTATATACATGTAAAGGCAGCACTGGAAAAAGTAGAAGGTGTAGAAGCAAACCGAGGCCATGCCTTATGTGAGCAGTGGGGACAGGCTGTAGATGCCCTTGTGCATTCTCAGAGCACTGGTGGCTTGGGAACAGGCGGGGAAGGAGAAGCCAGAAAGTCAATTGTAAATATCAGCTTCTCCAAAGAAGTAGTTGGGTTAGGTATAATACAGAAACTGTGCTGATCCATAAAAGAAGTTGGCATTTCCAGCCCATCTCGGCTGTCTCTAGCAATTTACAGCTCCATTCTCCTATAGGTAAGACAGCGACAATTTGTTGGAAAGGTTTAAGACTAGAACTTGAAATGTTGCTTGAACCTCGGAGAGAAATCAGTACGGTTGTAGTTTCAAAATCATCAGTGACAGAGTATTGGCCTGGAATAAGTGTCAGGGGAGGGAAAGAATGTGATCTGGACCAATAATTTGTGTGCAGTCCCAACAACAACTGGGAGGATTGCATAATAATCCCAGTTATGATTTTTGCCCACAATTACAGGCAACCAGTATGTTTACCTATTTCTTCCAATTCCCTGTTCCCATGGTAGAGGTTAATGGGTGTTCTAAAAGATTTCATAATAGAAGCTGATGATGGTGGTTGAAATACAACTTTTTGCTTTTTAAAGAGAAGGAGAAAAAAAAGCTTAAAAATGACCACATGTTACATGATACTTCGGTAGCATGTACATGAAGTTTAAACTCTATAATTTATTTAAGAATAAAAATGTCTTCTAAATTCTTTCATCTCTCCTGAAAACTATGAGGAAAACTGGAGATTCCTTGCTTCCCTCAGTATGAGCAAACTTAAAATGGGGATTTGGTTTACATTGAATGCTTGTTCAGTTTGTGTCTGGCACCGGTTGTCTGTCTGTAGTTTTGGGAACTGTCAGTAGTTTTGGGAACCATGGGGACTGAACTCTGAACTGCAATTCCATTCTTTACCAATGCAAAGGGCTTGTACCAAAATGGCTAGCCGTGCTTGTTCCTCCTCCTCAGCAGCCAAGTCACAGAATTGGGAGTACATCACTATAGCTGGTGACTAACATAGTTATTAGAAAGATCACTCAATATATTTTTTTTGATCTGTGGGAATTATAAGTCATTTTTCTAGTGGTGCACCCAAATTCACACAGAGTAGCTGACAGAGAAGTGTAAGTATACAGATACTCCTGCACACAATCCTTCTATAATACACAAATGTATTCTGTTTGACAGCATTATAGTGCAAAAGCATTGTAAAAATGACAACCCTCCCCTGGGACAGATCTTTAGAGATAGGACACAGCACAACTTTAGGCTTTCCTAGTAAAGTGGTTCCTGAATTTATTGAATTACGATGGCTTCACTAAAACAAAAAGGATGAAAAAACCTTAGGAAGCCGTGACAGGGATATGCAGAAATTACACTGGAAAAAAAATAGATATTTAAGGGATTTTTTTCCTATCTTGTGGAAAAGTATTTAAGCTAAGTAACTCTAGCTTAAAGAAATAAATGTTATGAGGATCTTTATAAATATTTATAGAGTGGTAATGCAGAAATATAGAACCACTAAATCTACTACATGTTTATACTTTAGCAAAGGCCTCTGGTTGGCAACAGAGAGCAAATAACAGGAGAAAATCTCTCTGACAGCTAGACAGAGAAGCCATTTGCCTCATCTCAACTTCTATCGTAGCTGACATGGAGAAGAGCAGTGTTTATGGAAGCGTAGGATGGAATCGCTCATCCTCAACCCCCCGAGGCAGCGGGGATCAGGGCACTGACCCGCGCCTCCCTCCCAGCCAGCCCTCATGCCCCAGGTGTCAGGAAGCTGTGTCTAAAAGGCTTTTATTTATAGAGTTATTGAAGTGAAAGAGTAATGGTAACTGGGAAAATTTCCCACTTAAACTAGATGAAAAATGAGCTTTTTTTTTTTTTTTCCCCAACAATATGGCCAACCCCTGACACTGGGAGATCACCAGGGAGAGGATACCCAAGCGCATCGGTGCCAGGGTACAGAGTGCACAGAACAGCAGTTGTGAGCATCTAGAAATGTTGCTGGCATTATGAAATTAAAGTGCAGGTGCAGAGAACGGCCTGTTTCCAGTCGCATGGTTAGACAAGGGGTTTGTAGCCTGACTTTCAGCAAATGTTGTTTGCAAACTGTAATCCAGGAGTTAAACTTTGCTTTTTAGATGGCTCTTTGACTTCTTTAGGAATATTGAGGAAGGTTTAATGTAGGCAGGGCCTTCCTTGCTATAGCTGGTGATTACAGTAGCTTGACGAATGCTCTTTATGAAGCATCCTTTATGAAAAGCAGAAAAGGCAAATGCCTTTTAAAAAAAATTGATCAGGAATGTACTTATGAAGACTTTTTCACATGCAGCATTTATGCAGTGGTTAATCCTCACAAGAATTCAGAATTCTGAAGGAATACAAGGAAAAAGGATTGTTGTTAAGCACTTGTTTCCAGGGTTGATTTTCATATATAGCAAAAAAGAGGAATTTTGCACACTGAACCAGGTTTCACAGCTGGATTTCTGAGCCAGGATGATACAACAACATTGGGTATAAAGAGCAGCAGGGTTTTGGTCATTTTCGTTGTTGAAGGTGTTGATGTCTCTGACCTCTTAAACACCAGTATGGTTGGTCTGTAAGGAGGTTGTGCATTTGCTGTGTTTTAGTTTAGATGTGTAACAAGGGATTTGGTTGGAGTTTAGGTGCCTCTCTCTGTTTTTATTTTTGGCTCCAGCTCCTGGTGGCAAAAGTAAGATCGGAAGAGTTGGTGTTCTCTCTGCCTGAGAATTGGTAGTGTTAGATCATTCCCTTATGATGGAGTTTCAGAAAGCTTTAGAGTTTAGGTGTTTGGCCTGAAATCCCTAAGGTTGGTGTCTGGATTATGTTTGGGCTACAGTCACTGCTGATGCACATGTTTCCTGTGGGTCAGGAATTGCCAACACCTTCTTATGAGTCAACCTCTCCAATTGACATCCCCCTGCTTCCTTCCCAGATGTGGCATCTCACCAGGGTCTCACAAGTGAGATCATCAGCACCAGGTTATCCAGGATGCTCCATGTTGGTCACCTTCTATTTTTCCATCATCAGCCTTTGCACCAGATCCATTCAGGGGTACCAGAGCAGTTGGGGGAGTTTGTGTGTCGGGGTCGGAGTGCCATACACACTGTTGGTACTTCTGATCCCGGCTTGTGTCAAGCCCAAATTAGACAGGGGTGAGACTGCTTGCAGTGAGGGCACAGCTGAAATATACTTGTCTACTGGGATCAGAGTTTAGCTTCGTATTAGCAATGACAGCCCATTAGGCAGTATTTTCTTCTGCTGGGGAGTCCTGAGTGCTTTGTATACATTATTCTTAATTGCACTCAGACAAAGTGTCCGTTGCAAAACAGAACCAAAATATGACTGTGTGGGAAGCGACGTTGGGAAAGTGCTGCTGGAACTGGGCAAAGAGAGCTCCTGCTCTGTTTATTTGTGCCAGACCTGTCTCACGAGCACTGTTACTTTCTAGATTCACTTTTTTCCTCTGTTTCCTGCCCGGGCAGGCATGAGACAGGGGGAAAGAGGGATAGCCTGTGAAGTGACACAGACAGAAAGCAGGGTACTTTCAAAAGAGCAAATGCATTCTAAATATATACCTATATTTTTGGCCTGTGATATTTTTTCATTTAGATCACTAGAAGTGGAGTGAAAAAATCCATGCGGTTGTCCTTGTTTATGTTTTGTCTTTATGTTTTGCCCCTGTGTCAGCCTGGGTAATGGAGATCCTTGAGGTCAATCTCTCTTTCAGGCCCTCCTTTGCTGTGAGAGGCAGGGATGCTGCAAGGAGAATGCATCTCCGTTTTCAAACCACTGTTTTCATTTGAATTTGAAAATGATGTGGAAATGTTTCTGTTGGCCTTGTGTTTGACTGAAGCTTGTTTTTACAAATGGTAGGACCAAGTTAAGGCAGCCACAGGGTTTTGAATCTCCTGCCTCCAGCGCCTGGGTTGTGTTGCTCCTGAAGCCTGGAGTGCAGAGCCTCCCTTGCATGAGGAGCAGGGCATGGGCAAGGCTTGCCCTGTGGCCACCAGTGTTGATTCCAGCCAGAACTGCGGCCTGGGGTGAAGTGTCAGTAGCCACCACTGCCCTCTTACTGCGCAGTGTTTAGCTCATACAGCCAGGATTTAGGACAGAACTTTCTACTTCATAAAAGGGACCTTGCAAACAGAAGAAACTATTTTCTAAATTTCCTGTATGCACCTAATGACACTACTTTAATGGCATGAACTTTCCAACACGCATTATTCATGTCTGTTTATGTGTCTCTGGTTTGGCCTTCAAATTGTTTTGGTATCGTATGTCTGGACGGATGTTATCGCTGTCCGACGGGACTGAGAAGGAACATAAATCACATCTAGGTAGTTCACCTTGGCCACCAGACAGTGCTGGGTTCGCTTTCTGACTGGCCTCTGTTAATCAGGTATCCTGTTCTTCCAGCTGTAAATCAAGCAGCTGATTAATAATCACCGTGAGAGAGATAATTAGTACTAGCATGTAGCTGTTTTATGGATCTCTCTTTTCTGGGAGCCAAATCCAACCATATGGAAAAATGTAGTTGAGACACTATAAATATGATTCCACTTAGACAGTCATCTCTTCTGTTTTCTGTTATCACAGCAGTGTCAGCAAAAGGAAAACAATGAAAGTGAAGAGATGCTGTTGCAGATTTTATTACAAGTTTGAGGGCTTGGGACTTTTTTTTTCCTTCTTCAAGGACACTGTGTTAATCTGAAGAAAGAGGGCTTGATTTGTGTTCATTTATGCCTGCCACAATTATTTAAGAAATAGCTTCAGTGCTCATACTTGAACAGCTTTGTTTCTCTTTTAACTATTTCTGGCAGCATTAGAAAGATATGCCTTGTGCTTTGTATCATGACAACTTGTCTTCTCCAATAAGCCACATCTTAAACCGTGTCAACCCTCTCTGCATTCAAAGAACTGCCTTCTGTTATTTTTGTTGGATTGATGCTGTCAACTGGGTGTCTGCAGCACAGCCAGCAGCAAGGAGTGAGGATTTCCACAGAAAGTGAAGGCTTTGGTAGTGAAGTGTAGATGGACACCAGGCAGTGGCTTAATCCATGTAGCTGGGGATCTTTGGGCAGAGCCCATTTCTGATCTCCATGTTGATCTTCATGCAACCCACCAAAAAGAGAAAAGACCTATGTTTGAGAACCCATTCACAAGTCTGGTGCCCTGATATCAGCTGCTAAAACTTTACTGTGAAAACAGAAGTGAATAAAATACAACATGGAGTAGGAGTAGGAATATCTCATCATGTTCTGAATCTTTGCAGCATCTCTTTAAAGCAGAGGTTGTCTTAAAGCAGAGAAAGGCAAACAGTTCACCACAAAGTCATTTCTTTGTGTTTATTTCATTGTGTTGGCTTTTTAGACTATTGTTAAACTATTTTGATAAGCATTCGTAGGCTGGATTAGTAAATGTGACCTTACTGCAAGTGGGAGAAGTCAAGGACAGGTTCCTGAAATGCTGTGTTGGAGAAGTTTAGGCAAGTTGTGAGACGGGAAGGTCTTTGTGGTTCTGCTCTCTAGGAGATATAAAGGAGAGCATCCTGCCATGGTGTAGTGAGGAAGTCCTACTTCTTTTTCGGGAAGGAATAGGAGTGCAGTGGAGGCAGGAGAGCTCCTCCTTTCTGTTTGACATGATTACTGTTGCAGTCTTTTCTTGGAGTAGATGCCCCATGCAGCTCATCTTTCTGTCCCAGGGACAGAAATTTCTCTTCTGCGTCCGTAATTTCTCTTCCAAATTCAGAGTACTGCTTCTGTTTTCTAACACTTAACCCACTAGCGATGTGTACCGTATGTATTATGCATTGCCTTTTGTGCATGCCATATATTACAGAGAGCTTTCTGTCCCTAAGGGTTTCTGCAGCTATTTCTGTGAGTTCGTCCTACAGCGTGCTTTTATGAAAGTCATCAGTTAGCCTTTGCTAGGAAGAAAGGGATAGTAGTGACCGAAAGTAGGCCAAGCTCATTAGATTATGATTAAAAGGCAGGTATGTTTTTTAATGCAGTGAATGAGGTTCTAATGGGTGGGCAGTGGGCAGAAGTGCTGCTGGAGAAAAGTCACAGGTGCTGTGTCTTTGGGCCACTCTCTCTCTCTTCAGTTATTTTATAGCTTTAATTAAATAGCGAGTTATGAAGAGCACAGTGACCTTTATTTTCACTCAAATTACTTTGACAAGTCTTGAGAAAGAAATGCCATGTGTGGTCCTGCCTTTGCTGTCTAGGCTGAATCTAGAGCAGATAGTTGGGATCACAAGACAGTTATTTCAAAGCAGGTTTGTAATTTGGTTCTTACAAAGCTGTATCTTCAGCTCTTCTGGGAACATGCATGTCTCCACCACAAATGGAGGATTTTGTCACTACGGAGGCCAAGTGGGATTTAGGATCTGGATTTTACTCCAGAATTGTTTTAGAATCAGCTCCGAGATCCTCAAACTGTTGAGGTCCCAGTCTGGCCCAAGGAGCTTGATAGATGGCTGAGGACTTACACTCAGTTTTTCAGTGGGAGCCCTGTGCACCCTTCTTGACTCTTGTGGGGCAGCAGGGCTCGCACCTCTTGCACCTCTTCCTCCATCAAGGCGATGACTCCTCTATTTTAGTGTCTCAACTGAGCTGAAATGGCAGAGCTGAAAACACCTCTGTTATGAGGACAGGGTGAGAGATTGGGGCTGTTCAGCCTGGAGAAGAGAAAGCTCCAGGGAGATCTTATAGTAGCTTCCCAGTACCTAAAGAGGGCCTACAGGAAAGGTGAGGACAGACTCTTTATCTCAGGGAGTGTAGCCATAGGATGAAGGGTAATGATTTTAAACTGAAAGAGGCTAGATTTTGGTTAGGAAAAAATTCTTTACTGAGTGGGTGATGAGACACAGGAATGGGTTGTCCAGAGAAGTTGTGGATACTCCATCCCTGGAGCTGTTCAAGACCAGGTTGAATGGGACTTTGAGAAAGTGTCAAATCCGTGGCAGAGGATTTGGAACTAGATGATCTTTAAGGTACCCTCCAACCTAAACAATTCTATGATCTTCATAGCTGAATTTGAAAACAATCCATTAGATGCAGTTCAAGTTGTAAATTGTCTGTATGGTCATCATGTGGGGACTTAGTTCCCATAGAGCCCAGGTGTTCAACTCCCTCCTGCAGTGCTCCCTTCATTGGTTGCATTGGCCTCTGCCTGACAGGCAGACCTTGCCTCCTGCATGAAGACCACAGTGTTGTGCTCCTGTGTGACCGGCTTGGTGACCAGGGAGGTTTTTCAAGGCACAGGGCTGGGTAAGATGACTTTTATTTCACTAGCAGACCTGGAGAAGGTGCCAGGTGTTCCTCTGCTCTCCTTCAGTGACTAGAAGTAAGAAGGAAATAATGGACTGTAGCCTCTGGTTTAATTAGCCACCTACTATTCCTGTCCTCTGGCACCCACGGTAACAATTTATACACATGAGACTACACGCAAGACTGTGGTTCTCTATTTTTTCTTGACCAGCGGCAGTTTTTCCACGTGAGGTGGTAACTCAGCTGCTTTAAAGGAAAGTTTTCCTTCTTTTTGATTCTACATCGCATGATGGGACTGGTGTTTCTCCCTCTTGTTAAGCATCCTTATTACATTGGCTATCATGTTCATCCCAATTTGTACTCCAAGTGATTCATTGGCAGAAGATAATTTCTATAAGTACCCAACATCTACATACAGCTTGTTATCATGTTTGCCTTTCCCTCCCTTCTCCTTAGATGTAAAGGAGCATCCCACTATGGCCTTACCAAGGAACGGAAGAGGCGTTCCCAAGACTGCTCTCCGGACCATGGCTCCAGCTTAGCAGTAGCTGCCCTGGGCCCCGAGCTCTCGGCTGCCGCAGCCATCGCCTTAATGACAGATGAGCCAGGGCTGGTGAACCCGGCCTTCAGCCCCACCTCAGAGGAGAGCCAGTCGGGCAGTAGCCCAGGAGATCTGCATCGCAGCAACCGAAACAGAAGTAAGGACTAAAAGTGATGATTTCATAGCCTGGTGGCCTCTTTAAGCATTCATTTTCTGTGAAACATATGTTGTTGGAAAAACCCAAAACACAGAAGAGTGAAAGCTTTGATTTTGCATGGCTTATCAAATTGCACACTCAGTGACCCAGTAGATTTTAGGTGAAAACCGAGTTTGTTTGGCCAGGGGCAACATAAAGCTGAAGACAGACTAGCTGCACACATGCAAACCTCAGGTCTTAAAGAAGGTTATTTAGGGAAGTCAGCTCAGTTGGAACAACAAATGGCATTTGTGATGTGTCGGGTGGATGGTGTAGCTGTGTAATGGCTTCAACAAAGCATGGTGGCCCAAGTAACCCCCATAGACCATGGCATGAGCACCTAACCAATGGCCTGTTGGGAACTATGCTTGGCAGCTGACAGGTATTTTCAGGAAAACAAACCACATGAAGTGCCTTGGGAGCCTGGGGGATGTTTGCCAGCCTCCCAGGGAGGTAGAGCTTGGAGGAGCTGGTCCTGCTGAAATAACCACGGTCAGGGACAAGTTGCACCAGGAAACCTTGTCTTGGTCCTTCACCCCGTGATCTTCATGCTGCACCCGGCTCTGATGAGTGTCATATTTGAAAAATGTGACCTGCCCAAAGGCAGACTCAGAAGCAGAAACAATGAGTTTAAAGCTTGTATTTAAGGACTCCAAAGTCAAAATGAGCAGCCCACCTTATGTTGCACCAGCTGTGTGGTTGGAGAATAGAGGAAGGGCTGAAAAAAATACTAGAAAAAGAGCAATGATATCCTCTTGTGTGTATGGGGCTAGAGAGGCAAGGAAAAGGAGGAGACAAGAAGAGAACACCAGAATGAAATTAAATCCCACCAGTTTTATTGCATTTAGAGGCTGCAGTCTGGTTTGAGGGAATGTTCTATTATCAGATTACAATGTTTGGCTAGCATGCAGAGCTCGAAGAGACAGAACAGCAACAGCCATGGAGATATCTTCAGAGGGATGGAAAAGAGAGTGACATCTTTTCGAAGTATTATGACTTCTTTTTGGTATTGCCTTACAGAGGTTAGAAGATGTGACTTGGTTGGTCCCTCCCAACTGATAATCTTTGAATATAATATTATTTGACATGAAGTTATTGGCTGTCTTTGGTGGCTTTGGAAACATTGTAGGGTTTTGAGGAAGGAGGAAGTAGTGTGAGTGAGCTGGTTTTGTGGGGGTTTTTTGTTTGTTTTTTTCAAGAAGTGTTTTTAACAACTTCCAGCTTTCTTTTTTTTTTTTTTTTTTTGTCAAACTTATGTAGCTTGGGAAGGGCAGGGAGGGAAAATGCTTCATTCTATACACATTTTTCAGAAGATTGCTGTTGATTCTGCCTCGGCTGGGGATGAGTCTCTCCTAGGCTACCACGCTCACAGGTAGATTTCTGAGTGGGGCTGGCCAAACAGACAGGGAAAGTGGAAATTCCAGGGTGTGGGACAGAAGTAGGATAATTGCACCTGGATTCAGGTGGGAGTATCAGTTGGAGTCAGGTGTGATGGTGAAGTGCAGGCAGCCTTGCTGAGGATGTTACGCCCTGCCGAACGCCGATGGCTGCAGAAACCATGTGGTTCTAGCCCAGAAATGCTGAACCCTACTGATTCGGTTTTTTCCCCGCTGTTTCAGCTCGCCACTTTGAACGCTCCACGATAAGAAGCAGATCTTTTAAAAAAATAAACAAGGCGTTCAGTGTTCTTCGGAGGACAAAAAGTGGAAGCGCCGTTTCCAACCAGACTGACCGGGAAAGGGAGGCTGTTGGAAACCCCGCTGCTGGGGAGGAAGGTAATGCTTTGTTCTCCTTGTGTTATTACTTAAATTGGGGTAGGGGATCCTAACCACGTGGGAACTGGTTGTCCGTGTCTGACATGCCTTTCATGTGGTGGGCTGTGTGCCATTAAAAAGAGACAACCCAGAAAACTAAATATTCCTTTATTTTCTTTTTTAAGAAGTTGTTAGTGATTGGCAGGCCAGAATATTGCTGGAGTGTGTGCGACGTCTCACATAGGGCTGTTCTGGTAACAGCCAGCCCAGTATCCAGCACACGGGATGTGGGATCTGGGCATCTGGGATCTATTACTGGAGCTGTCGTTGGTTTGCTCTATCACTTTGTTCAAGAGGCTTCGCCAGCGTGTGCCTCATCCCCCTAAAGCAAATGGATCGCAGCGATCATACATTGTAGGAAATTAATGAGTTTTGGCTAATGTTTATGAAGCACTGGAAATTCCCAGTGGGAGGATGGTATGGAAGTGCAAAGTACTGTAATTATTCCAGCGCTCCTGTGGGATCCTGGGTGACAGACTTGTATTACCTCAGCCAGGCAGGTGATGAGGTAAGAATGCTCTGCTCTTAAGTAGGGGGGAGAGGCAAGTTTGTCTGACGTATGACAAGGATGAGGGGTCTGGCAAGGAGTAACACTTAACATTTGGCATTCTCAAAGCAATAAGCAAATGTTACTAATTGCTTTGGACCATAATTGCGAAGCCAATATTAGCATTCGTGCATCAAGAGGAAGTGACGATAGGGTGGGAATCATCGCCTTAATCAAGGTCTTCACTGAGCTTATTATTCCTTTGCTTGATGCCTCAGCACCTCATGTCTCTGCCCAGACCAAATGCACAGGGTAAGGGCTTTAAAAAGACAAAATATGCAGCTTCCCTTTGCTCTGTGTAGCAAGCTGTCATTGAAACTCACACAAAACAAGGACAAAAGGCTGCCAAATGCTGTGTTTAGGCATCATTATTCTTGAAATGCTGAATCACAGAACAGTGTTCAATATTTCTTCTGCTTTATTTGCTTATTCCATCAGGAGAATTTCATCATGTTACCTTGTTCTTGGTACATACTCTCCTACTCCACATACTTGCTGAGGTAGCCAAATAAAACCTGATAATTCAAAATTGTGAACCTTTTCCAGAAAAATAACGTGAAACTGTTCCTTGGGCTGGAAACATCATGAACAACTTTACTGGTCTAAATATTTTATTATTTTTTCCCAAGTAAAAATTTGCAAATAATTTGTCTACAGCTCTCTCTGAGCAGACAGATGTTTCTCACTCCATAGCGACTGTTCAATTCATTGCAAGCAAAAGCTTGTTCTTCTTCAGCTGGAGTGAAATTCTGCATGTCTCAAGCTCATATTTTTCAAAAGAAACCTCTTTAGCATGGGACATAGACATTTTGGTGACCGTTTTCTACCTCTGCTTATAGTTGACATTAGGAATTGTTCCTCTGAGAGCTTGGTTTCATGTCTGGAGTGTGGGGATGATCTGGATGCCAACAGTACCTTCACAGTAACACAGTGCAGTCCAGATGTTAACAGAAGGAGGGGTGAAGATGACAATGGCCTTTACATTTCCAGCAGAATGAAAAGTGCTGCTGTCTCCCTTTTTTAAGGGACGTGTAATGGGTCCCTGAAGTGGCAATCACTCCCATTGACAGCATCAAGATTGTCATTCTTTCCTTGACTCTGCTTGTGGTTTCATTCCTCTGCACCAAGCATGCCTGTAAACTTCCAAATATATTCTACTGCACTGGAAAAACCAGGTAGGCATGTAATTACTTAATGAGCAGTTGCGCTTGCATATGAGATCACAGAAGCTGGGTACATAAATTACTATATTAATTGCGTATGCAAAGAATGTATTTTAATTGCACAGTTCTGGAATTTGGCCTTCAAAAAAAATGCAAGCGAGTAACTTGCATCAATAGAAAGACAAGTTTAACAAAGATCTCTACTCAGTCCTTTGCAGCAGGTGCTTTGTGTAACCGCATCTCAAAGGCTCTCTCTGTTTCTTCTTGTTGGAGGATGGAATGAATACATTTCTTTCTCTAGCAGTTATCATCATCCTGCCAGCTGGAGGCTGGCTTTCTTCTCCAGTTCTGTATATTTTCTTCTTTTATTTATTTATTTTTAATCCTCAGCTGTTCTGAGTAGTCTGCAGATGGACTTCTGATTAGAGTTGTTGGTCAGTCGTTAGGGATAGCTGTAGTATGCTCTGTCCTGTGCTCACTAAAGATACAGCCCAAACCCTCTGGAAAAAGGAAGCCCCATGTGCTGCATCCCCATTGCCACTCTGCTCTCTTGGGACTGGAGGCACTCCTGTGGGTGGTGGTTCCTGGCCTTGGAGCTCCCCACACCCAGTGAAGGCTGCTGCTGCTGCCTTGCCCAAGTTTCACAGGTTCATGCCTGGGACAACCTGGACCACACCTCATCCATGCCCCATTGCTCCAGGAGATCAGATGGCACTCACCACCTCTCTGGTGTCTTCTTTCCTCACTAGGCTTAGTCAGTGCCTAAAGCTGAGACTCTGCCAGTCTCATGGTGGGCACAAAGCAAAATAACCCCTTCTTGCTGATAACCTTGTGTTGATAAAGGAGCTGTCAGATCATCTGGTGAAGCTCAACATGTTGCAGTCATCTGTCCCCAGTTTTCAGAATTCCCTCATCTTAGTTCAGATGTCCCTGCTTAATATTTGTATTTTGGTCAAAGGGGCTCTGTGAATTAAAACCACAGCACGTACCTGAGTATCAGCCCTCAGCATCAGCACCACTGAGGTCAAATTAACTATCTTCCTGCTGCAAAGTGTGTAGGTTCCTTCAGTCTGAAGCTGATATGTCTGTGGGGCCAATGCTCAGTTGCAGGATGACTGTGAAGGGTGCAAGAGAAAATAATAATTCCTGAGATATGGGAGAGTCCTGAGATTCCTGAGAATCAATCATGTGGGAGAAAAAAATATTCAGATAGCTGTGATCTGCTTACCTTGAGGCTGAAAGCAGTACTGGTTTTGGAAAATTCCTTTGCTACCCATGGACACTGAAAAATCATGACATATAACAGCAAATGTATTTCTGTTATAATTACAGCAGAGAAATGGGTACAGTCTAATACCTGGAGCTGGTAGCAGCCCTGCACTGTGAAGATCACTTCATGATTTCCACTTGCAACCTGTGGTTTGATTCATTTAAACAAAGTAATATGCACCCATTTTGAATTTAAATGATTCAGGCTTTGTTTGTTCCTCTGTTTAAATTTTGCTGGTCTTTTCAGCAGAGAACTGTTCATTGTCCAAACCAAAGAAAATGTTAGAAAGTGAATGAAAAGTACAAACACTGATGATAAAATGTTTGGGGGAAGGAGGCTTTAAGATCTTGGCTTTTTAAATAATTTGGTTATTTGTAAATAACCCATGCAAAAAAGTATTTGTAGTGCAGCACCCAAGCTTGTGATATGTGCCTGAAAGTAATCTCATTAATAGTATTTACAGCTACAAATAGCTTTCTAGGTCTGAGGTAGAAGTTAGGAAATTTTAAAGGCGATGGTTTCATTCTGAGACATGTGGGAAGGTGACAGGAACATCCTTCCGGCAGTGATGCATTTAAGATGTAATATCTTCTGACTGGATCTGCTAGTGTAAATGACCTTGACAATCTACTTAAATGATAAAATATCTCCGAGCAAAGACTGCTCCAGCTTTGCTATGTTTATTTGTATCACTGTGCTCTTAGTTTGGCATCACACTCTTTAAATTCACTTCCAAGAACTGCTATATGTGTGTGTATATACATATATATATATGCACATACATACCTTTGACTCAAACTGATCTACAAATGCAAGTCATAAACCAGATATGTGTTTAGGAGGAAAGGATTTGGGAATGCAATTGCAAAAACCTCTGCACATCTTTGTTGCAGTAAAAGGGAGCCCTGCTTCTGGTTTTCAAAAATGTTCATGAGTTCCATTTTGCAATCAAGCCATTATAAAACAAATTGAATTTATGATTGCTTGAGGGTGTCAAATGTTGTTCAAAGTCAAACTCATTCTTCTTAGTCTCATGGTGGGTGCAGTTCTACCATCTGTTATTGCTTTACAGCAGTCAAGACAGTCCTTGCAGGCCCTGGCAGGATCACAGAACAGATTCTCCTGATGTATCGGTGTATTTCACTCCTATGGTTGACTCTGAGCCCTGTTGTATTTTTTTAATTTACATATTATATGTATATCTTTTTATACATAAAGGATAGATATATAGATTTTATAACTACTTCAATGTTTGGGAAAAGCATGTGAAGAAAAAGAAGGTAAGTGAAACACAGATGGCTCTAGGTATCAACCATTTCACGGCTCTCTACGTGCAGAAAGGAAACTGGCTTATCCAGCCTCAGGACAAGAGTGTGCAGCCCAAATTCTGTCTCAGGAAGGCTGTATCCAGCAGGAATCCCACACTGTTCCTGTTTTCCCTAGATTTGATTCAGTTGCAGTTCTGATTTTCCAAAACAGCTGTTGGACATCTTACAGAACAGGTTCAAAGCATCCTGCTCCAGGACCATGGCAGTTTCCAGAAGAACAAGATTGTCTCTGTAGCATTTTCTCCAGAAATGCAGACCGATAAACTTTATCTGCTGTAGACTAGATAGCCGCAGCTTTTGAGAGACACATTCAAATCCACAACAGTTTCATTTTAGTTCTTTTGGGGCTCATTTGACGAGAGGAATGTTAGAAGCAAGAAGAGACGTTAGAGCTGGCATTGCCTTCTACCTGCCCCCTGCATTGGACCAGCATCCCTGGAGAATTAATGGAAGGCACTAAATCAAAATGATGGCAAACCACTGGGAGAATGAAAATCAGTTGGGAAGGAAGAGTTGCAGAACGAAGTCCCACACTAGTGCAAGTGCATCTAACATTCACAGACACAAGAATTTTCCAAGAATAGGCTACACAAGCTTAGTTTAAATTCTGGTGACCAGGTGCTGGGAAGAGTGACAACCTCATCTGTGGGGTGGGCTGGCACCTCACATTAGTCAGATCTTCTGTTCTAAATAAGGACTCACAACCTGAGACACAAGTCTTGTTTACAGTGACCTTTGATTAATCAGGACTCCAACACTGCACGGTGCTTTGTCACACTGGATGCTGGGATTGAAGGCAGGAGTCATCCTGATGGCAGCGCCGTCAGAAGGAGCACGGTGCACACAGGAACCTGAGCACTGGAGGAACACTAACATGAAATATTATAAGCTGTGGGGATAAAATATTAATGATACTTAAAATTTTATATTACAGTCTTATGGCTCCTATACTAACAACTGCTCAGTGTCCTACATCTTATTGGACAAGCGGAGTTTACTGTGTAAAGCTGGTCTCTCCTATGTTATTTGTTACCGTAATGGGATATGTGAAAATATCAATAAAATTGCACGCTAAGATAAGGAAAATATCGCTTGAGGAAAAAAGCACACACGATCTTTCTGAATGCAGATGACATTTTATTATATTGGCAGATTCAGAATGCTCCGTACAACCACCGGTGACAAAAACACAACAGTCTGCAGGAAAACCTACAAGAATCACCAAAAACAAGACAGAAAGTTTCCTCCTTTCTAGATTCAGCAGCTCTTCACTATTTAAGGACTGGAAATATAAAATGGTAAAGAAAGGTATGCAATACTCCTGGGTTTTCCTGCTTTGGAAAACCTGGCTAAAGAGAATGGAGAATTGTAATTAAGAGTGTAAAGGCTGGGAAAGGGGTCTGTGCAAAATGGTGCTCCAGCCTCACAGCAGGCAATGTATATGTGAATGGTACAACCCAGTTGGAGTCGCTTAAATTGGGCTGATGGGGCCCCATTCACTGTATACAACCAGGTGCTGTAGCAGGGTCAACCTCTTCTGGGTGTGCTATATCCATGAGAAAAAGTCAAGTTGAAGACATTGCTTTCCAAACATGGCATCATCTTGAGATAGGCATGGCAGGTTTTGATCAAGCTGCAGACAATGTATGCAAACTGTTTGGTGAAAAAGTGATCGTGAATTTTCTTATTCAAAAAAAAAGTATTTTTGTGTTTTATACATTTAGTTTGTCAGACTTACTGTTAGTTTTTTAAAATAGGCATTGGCCTGTCACTTATGACAGATAGGTTGTTGGTAATACAAATGTTCACGTATTTGTCTTGGATGAAAACAAGAGGCAAGTCTTCAATGAAGATACCAGAAATTAAGAGGTCATGGAGTTATTTTGGTTGCTTAGCCCATCTGAGGAGAAAATGGTGCAATTTATTAATTATAACTAATAAAGGACACAAATCAAATGAAGAGGTGAGGCAGTACATCGTGCCACCTGTGAAAAGAGAAACCTTAGCAACTTGCAGTCTGGCAAGAAAAATATCTTGGGAAGATTTTTTTGTTGTTGTTGTATACTGCACACTTCAGATGGAAATTAGGTATTAGAAATGCCTCTAAAAGAATCTGCATGAAATAGTCATATTGAAAGTCAGCCAAGCGCCACTGTACAACTTAATAAAGCAGTTAAGGCACTGCTCAAGATGCAAAGAAACTTAGATAAGTTTATAACTTATACAAAGATATAGGTAAGTCACCTGAGTGTGGAGACTTGTTCACTGCCAAGTTGTTCTGGTTTCTGGTTTTGCTCTGACATAATTAGAGACCGAAATAATGCAAGAGTGTCAATTTCTCATTCAGTCCACAGTTCTTCATGGTCAAAAAATGTAACGGTAATTCCTTTAGAAAAGTTTTCAGAATGAGCTGTAGGAGGATGAGTGTTGGAGTCAAAAACCACAGTTGGTTAGGACATGAGGTGAATCATCATGCAAGGGGAAATGGAAGTAGTTCTGCTATAGGACTGCTTTGGTTCTCTGCAAAATATGCAGGGATATTTATTTATGTGATTTCTGTGCAGAGCAGATCTGGAAGTCCAGATTATCATTTGCATTTTTATATATAAATACCCTTAAAGCCACACTGACAGTATAAAATGTGCACATTTATTCTGACCTTATTATCAGGCCTTTGGTGATTTTTGAGGAGTAGTTGTATTTGACTTTGAGCACCCCCATCTTCTTTCATCTGACATAGCAGTGGAGAGATCTTCACACCTCCAGGTGTCATTTAGAGGTGAAGTGGGTACCACTCTCTTTGGGTACCCTTGCACTATAGAGGAGGCCAGAGCAAGTACATCACCAAATTATCCATTTTGCATTGAGGCCTGGATTTAGATGAAGTGAATACACACTTCAGGCAAGAAGAGACATGAACAAATTATAGTCTGGGCAAATAATTTTCAGAAAATAAATAAGTGTGGGGAAAATATAGCACCTTCCATTCCTGAGACATTGAAGTTGTGTGCAAAATTGAAGTAAACCCGTATTCATGAAGAATCTGCTACTAAGAGAGTATAAACTAAATGAGTACTTGGATAATAGGTTGATGAGGGCTGTATAGTTATCTAGATAGACTTTTATTACCTGTCAACTGTATAAAACCACAAAGTCGAAGACTCTGCTACTGGTAGGTGCTTTTTACAGCTGTGGAGGAAGACAGATTCCCGCCTCGAAGAGCATATGATCAAAGAAGTGGTAAGGAATGCAACATGGTGTTTCTTAATATTTTTTTCCTTTCTTTCTTTCCCCTTGCTCTCTCCCAAAAGGTTATGGTGCCTTGATGGTTTGTTGTCTGCTGACTCTGCAATAGAAAATATTTATTCTATCTCAGATACTGCTCTGTTAATTTTCATTTAACATTTCACCCCTGTTTGGTAACAGTCACTGTAACTTTCATTTCTAAAATAGTTTATTGAAAAAATATTAGCACTTAATTGTTTGACTTAACAGGGTTTTCACATAAGTGCTGGGTTGGACTCACGCACAAAAAATTCAAAAGCTTTTTCTCACCTACAGGGGATTCAAAATAATTGAAGGCTGATACACCTGTGCTAGAAAACTCACTGGTCTTCAACTTTGTTCACTGTTGAATGTGGATTAAAATTTTTAATTGACCTAGAAGGAAAGAAAGTATTAGTGACATGCTGTGAAAGTAAAAATTCCAGTTGAAGAGCAGGGTTTGGAGGAGAATACTCTTACTTAGCGCATCATAAGGACCCCTGCTCATCAGGTTCCTTTCCCCACGCAGTGATTGCCAGGGTCAGACAAAATTTTTCCCTCCAGGTGCCTTGAGTGTACTCTGGTTTTAATACAGACACGTCACAGTAGGAGCCACTCATTCCTACTTCCTGGAGTTCAAGCAGAGATGAAAGGAGAGTGTTCTGGTGGGAAAACTACTGTGTACTTTGTAGTAGTAGTAGTACACAGTACTGAGAAATCTTGCTTTTCACTTAGCTGAAGGTAAAAAACCCCTTCCTTGGATATCACAAGCCAAGCACCCAGTGATGGTATAAAAAATGGAGGAAAACAGGGAAACCTGGGTTGCTACCAATGAGACAGGGTGTGCAGCCCACTACAGCAGGGATGGATGTTTGTTGAGGTGTCCATGCCCATCCACTCTAGGGCCAGCAAGGAATCATGGCCTGGTTCAGAGGGGTCTCTAGTGACTAAAAATGTACTTTGTTCCCTTAAATATTGGCACGTGTAACTGTTTTTAAGTACATTTCTTCTGTCTGGGTTACATCAAAGGTTTAGGGCTGTGTTTTGTGGGGAAAAAAAAAAAAGGAAGTTGAATGTATTAATTGAAAACCAAATTCCCTTCAAGTCCATTCAGTGAACATGTGTATCCTTTCCTAGTTTGGATAGCTGGCAGGTACTTAAAGCTCTGCAGTGCGTGTCTTAACGAAGCAAAGCTGTGATGCCACATAAATACCTTACAATGTGCATTTCCAGGTTTTCCCAGGTTGTATCACCTGATTCCAGATGGGGAAATTACCTGCATTAAGATCAACCGTACGGATCCCCACGAAAACCTGGCCATTCGGGTTGTGGGAGGCAGTGAGACTCCTTTGGTTCACATCATCATACAGCATATTTATCAAGACGGGGTAATCGCCAGAGATGGAAGATTGCTGCCAGGAGACATGATACTAAAGGTACGGTACCATGGAGGCACAAAATAAAAGTATCCTAACACAGAATAAGACCATCTATGTTGACGATGAGATGAAATTTGCAATGTTGCTTGTTTGTGTGGGCAGGAAGGTGTTCAGTTCCTCTGCACGCTGTGATGGTTTCATTCATCATTCATTCATTCATTTTTTATTCTGAAAGTAGAGTCTGGACTTTTTGCCCAATTTGTTTCTACTGAATTGTGGGCTAGAACCTCAGTTAGTGAGGTTTTCCATTGCCTTATATCTCACACCAGGACAGGTGATAGGGCCCTGATCAGTGTAATTTCAGTATCTAGCTCCTCTGTGTGATAATTTTAGGACAAGAGGAAACAGCCTCAAGTTGCACCAGGGGAGGTTCGGATTGGATATTAGGTAAAATTTTTACCCTGAAAGCGTTATTAAGCATTGGAATGGGCTGCCCAGAGCAGTGGTTGAGGTGCCATCCCTGGAGATATTTAAAAGATGGGTAGACATAGTGTTTAGAGACATGGTTTAGTGATGGTTTTTATCAGAGTTAGGTCGATGGTTGGACTAGATGATCTTAAAGATTCCTTTCAACCTAGACAATTCTATGATTCTATGCGTTCAGCAGCACAGAGCGTGGGACACTGCCCATTCTATTTTGGGAGTGTTGCCCCATCAGCAGCCACAGGTGAAACCTCTAAGAAGAAATTCAAGCAGCGTTCAGGCATTAGCTGTTGGCTCCTACTTCTGTTCCCGTTTCTATAGAAATGTATAACAGATGAACGAGAATTAGGTCAGATTCTTGTGAGCAGTGGCTTCAGCAATAGCTTTTGAATGGGATCTGCACTCGCAGCTGCCCCGGTGACTTGGAGCTCTCCAAGGATGCTAAAAGATATTGATGATGACAGAAGATACTGGTTCCTTTCCTTGCTTTGATGCTTTGATGGTGCATAGTTGAAGTGCACAAGGTGTATTCACATTGCAAGCCAAAGCTCTAGCTGCAGCTCACCCAGGTGTACCCAAAGCAGTTTAACTCTTCTGGCACAAATATTGGTGACAGCATGGCCAAAGACAGCAGAGTTCTCACCACAGGTTTTCCAAATTACAGGGAAACATGTGAGCAGGCTCCTTTGTCCCCTGTGGGCCCTGCTGCCATGGATAGACTGGTGTCGGTACCCAGGCTAACCAGTGTAGCACTAGCTGGGAAAATGCTAGAGGAGATGGAAGTGGGGTGGACTGCAAGGTCTGGCATGCACATCTCAGGGTCTTCTTCCACGTGGGACTCTGGATGCCCATCTTAGTGCCTGCACTGATGTTGGTGTGCCTGGCTGGTAGGGTGAGTGAGTAGGTGACAACCTACTCGTGAGTGTCACCTAGTCGTGCATTTCAGGGAGGCTTTTTGTCCTGGTGCCAGCACAGAGTGTCAGAGTTAATGGCACCACTGAGCCAAAACTGCTCCTACAGGGCACATCCAAACTGCAGTGGGAAGCCATGATTGCAGCACGGATGGGCCCAGCTCAGCTCTGCCCAGCCATGGTTGACTTGACTGCCCCGGGGATTTACCAAGGATTCCCAGGAATTTCAGCCCCGTGTTCCTGCAGCGCATACCTGTGTCTCTAGGGGTGTAGTCCCCCCTGTCAGACCACAGTGGGGACAACCCTGCCGTGTCCACACGGGGTCTCCAGAAACAAGCACCAGTCCAATGCTTTTGTCTGTGCTGGTGAGCATTTCTGTTGCAGTTTGGAGACATTTCTTAATATTTAAATGGTTCAGCCTGTGCAATGGAAATAGCTACATGGAAATAACTTGTCTGATCTGGCTTTTCCAGCCAGCAACGAATTACAACCTTGCAACTGGTTTTCATTTGGCAGTGATAACATGCAATGCCTAGTCACTCTTACACACATGGACATGACAGGATTGACTGGAAGCTCTTTTTTTTTATTTTATCCTTTCTCTTCCCCAGCCAAGCTAAAAAAGTGGCAGTTATGCAGTTTTACCGCCAGCCAAGCTAAACCTTACCTGGAAAACACTAAGACATGTAAAAAGCCCAGTTGTCTGGTGTGGTACATCAGCATAATCACTAGTAAATATTCAGGGTATTTAGACTTCTGCTTGAGGCCCTTTTCTTCATTTTAATTAGAGATTCGTTAGAGGGGAATATTTTCTTTACCGTACCTAGAACAGCTGGGAGATAATGAAGAAGAGAAACAGCCAGGAAGTGGTGGGAGTGAAAGGAAAGCCTGGAGAGGCGACTCGAAATCAGAAGCTAGTGGAATAAAACTGAGATATCTGAAAGGATATTGAAGCTTGGGAAAGAGCAATAATGAAGCTGAAAAACAACATGTATGTCTGGACACTATCAGGGAGAAAGGGGAAGGGGGGAAAAGAAGGCAGAAAGTGTCTGTACAGTGTGTCCTTTCCTTGGGGGGAAGACTGTTCTGCATCACAAACTTGGCCTCCTGCGTGCCAAGCACACGTCACTTCGTATGAAGACATCTGTGTAAATACATCTGCCCTCTCCCGTGCCAATTCAGATTAGAGGGTCTTTCTGCTGCTGATTTACGCTTCTCTCTTCCAGGTAAACGGCATGGACATCAAAAATGTGCCTCACAACTACGCCGTGTCGATCCTGAAGCAACCCTGCCACGTGCTCCGACTGACGGTGCTCCGAGAGCAGAGGTACCGGTGCCGAAACGGCGGCCTTTCCCTTGATGCTCACTGCAATAGGGACGACAGTTTCCACGTTGTGCTAAACAAAAGCAGCCCGGACGAGCAGCTGGGAATCAAGCTGGTCCGCAAGGCCGATGAACCGGGGGTATTTATTTTCAACTTGCTGGAAGGTGGCGTGGCTGCCCGTGATGGACAGCTTCAGGAGAACGACCGGGTGTTGGCCATCAACGGGCACGACCATCGGTACGGCAGTCCAGAGAGCGCAGCCCAGCTGATACAGGTTTGTCACCACCTCTTTGACCCCAGGTTCTGAACTTTGGAAGAACCAAGCAGTGTATTTTCATCCTCCACTGCAAAGCATGGGTCGAAATTAATGTGTGTGTATTTGGGGGAAGGAAGATGTGTCAAGCTGGGATGGGAATTTACGCCTCTGAAAGCTCCTTGGTTTTGCTGTGGGTACAAGGGTGAATATGGGCATGGACTCCCACAGGGATGCCTGCTGCTGTCAGGCTCTGCAATGTACAGATCAATGTAAACACCTATATACACTGTGCATCCCCAAAGAGTGATGCCATATGCCAAAAGGCAGGCCAGCTTGCACCCTAGGATCACTGGGTCCTGGCTCCTCCAGCTCAGAGGGAGCCACAGTGCTCCCTGGTTCAGCCCTGGAGCAGACCAGTGCAGCCTATGGCAATGGTCGACACATTTCAGGATGAGCATCATCCTCCCAGATCCAGATTTCTCACGGGTGTGTGTTTTATGACTGAAGGTACCCCATACCTTGTAGTTATTTCTTAGCTAAATTCAGCATATCAAAGTCCAGATGTTTTGGAAAAACATGGATCTGTAGCTGCAGTTTTTATAAATCTCTATTTAGGCTCATGTGGAGAGCTAAAGGGGTGCCTCTGCAGTGCACTTTGCAATGTTTTACCACAAAACTGTCAGAGAAAAAACCTGTCTTTCTCAGCTACAAAATTGGTCAGCTTCTGCCTAATTTCCCCTCCAGAACCATTTTCATTTGTTTTCTTTTTTTTACGGCCTGCATTTTTAGAAAACTTCAATGTAAAATACAAAGCTAAGAATCTTTTGTTGCTTTTATCTCATATTTATAGCAGTTATTATACATGTGCAATTTCACGTTTCGTTCGGAAGCACGCAGAGGGTTCACATTGAAGAATTTCATGTGCCTCAATAACAAAATGTCAAATCAGGGTGGCTGCTTCCCCTTTTGGAAAGGTATAATCGAGGTAACACGAGTCAGACTGAAAGAAGCATTCAGATCCGTGCATCTTGTGGAAAGGATTCCTCCTTCAGCACAGGTTCACAGTTGGCTGTAGCCAACTTTTATGGAGAAGTTTATAGCATAGGTAAAGAAAACGCCGCCCCCCTTGCATAATGCCAGTTGTTGAAATTCTGGTCCAGCATCTTTCTGGATTACTTTATGTAGCTCACTAACTGGGAGCAGAAGGCAGCAGGGGAGGGGGGAGGTTTAAATTCTCTGAGGGGAACAAGTCGGGATGAAAACCTTTCTAAAAAATTGGTATTCTTGGAACAGTTCTTTATGGCTACAAAACAAGGCAGCAGTGCTTCATAAGCAAAAAACACATGCAGCCTAGAGATGAAATGGAAAAAATGACTAATGAGAGCATTCACACACGTGTTTAAAAACGCAACTAGAGCTCTTATTGGGTTCCAAAGAGTGGATGTTATTTATAATAATGCTTGAAATGCACACCAGTCCCTGGGAATTTAAACAACATGCCCATCAAAGGGGAGACTCAGGTTTCCAAACAGCCAGGATTACATCGCATTGATGTGAGCTCTATGAATCACATTTGTCTAATGCAAAATTCCCAGAACCTGTGTCTTTTTTGTCATGTTTTTTCATCAATTATCATTTGCCTTTCCTGTTTCCATGTTATGCCAGAGAAAAACCATTATGCTGAAGGCACAAGTGTTTTGCATTTGCTTCTTACACGAAGGGATGTTTTACTCTGTCCTCTGATTTCTCAACAACATCCTGCCTGTTGAGACCTCAGCGTGTGTCAGTCACAGGACATTGAGGCCTTCAGATTAATCATAGAATCATAGAATAGTGTAGGTTGGAAGGGATCTTTAAGGTCATCGAGCCTATCAACCTAAGACTGCCAAAACCACCACTAAACCATGTCCCTCAGCACCATGTTTACCAGTAACTTAATGGCAGTGGAAGCTTCAAATATGCCTTCAGTTTCCTTAAAAACAGAACTAATATCCACTAAAAGGTGGTGGTGGCTTGTTAGCCTAAGGACAGCTGGGAAAACACCAGATTTCTGTGGAGTCTGATGAGTTCTGACTTCTAAATAATGAATATTTGAGATGAATTTGATTCTTCAGGCCTTTAGCGATTATACCCGACTGTATGTGCAGCGGCTGTTAATCAGTAGATTAGGTGTCTGGCTGTTTATAAGCCCAGTCACAAGAACTGAAATGAAGAGAACACGCAAGTGCTAATTAGGAACGTGCGCACATCGTAACTCTTGGGAGTTTGCTGCTTCCCATTTGTCGCGTCATCTTTAGTCGTGGCCTTGTGTCAGATGTGGCACTTTTAATCTAAATAACGTGACATTCTGCATCTGTTTTCCATGGGAGCGACAAGGCAAGGAACAAGGTAACAGATCAGTGGGCGCTCGTGTGAGCACATCAAGCCGAGCCGCATGGGTTGAGCCAGATTTTACTGCCCCCAGATGTTCACCCTCTTCTCTCGGAGGATTCAGAGCAGCTGTGAGGGGCGCACGACCCCCTCTCCATCACGACAACCACCATGGGCAGAAAGCAGGTCGTGATGGGGAGCACATCCACATCCTCCCTGAGAGAGATGGGGCAGCTCCTGCCGAGAGCAGCACTGCTGCCCTTTCTTTTTTTAAGGTGCAGTTGCCTGCTGGGTGCTCAGAAGTCACCACCATTGCCTCTACCTCCTGCTTGGTTTGCTTTGGCTGTAACAAAAATTTTAGTTCCAGCAGATTTTTCGGCTATTACTTGCATTCAGTCTCAAAGCTAACCTCACTTCTTTAATTCTTGCTTCAGCATAAAAAAAAAAATCCACCAAAACAACCAAAACAGAGAAGGAATTGTGGGGAAAACAAGTGGTAAGACAGCGGGAGGAAATCAGAATGAAGTAGTAATTAATATTCTGATAGGTAGAAATGTTAATGGTTTTTTTATATGGAAGTACGTAAATTCAAGAGCTGGTCTCATTGTTTGGATAACTTCTTAAAACACTCTGGAGTTCTGAGAAATTACTTAATTTGACTGACCTGGAGACAAATGTGACATTATTGCAGTAGAGACTCTTGGTGAACTTTTGCTAGTCGTTCTACAAGAATTAATCACATTTACAACCTTCCTCTAAATAACTGACTTTGAGGCTAACCATGTGGCAACAGATGAGTTTAAAACAGAAGTTGCATAAGTTGAAGTTGTTTGTTTTAAGAGAAAACTGAATTTTTGTGGGGCTGTATGCCCTTAGGAGATTTAGGCTTGTATTGTTCAGTTACATCTCAATCATATTGCAAATTAGAGATCAGGGTGGTTTCCTTTCTCCTGGGATACTGTATGCTGCTTTCAGGTACCAGTTCAGTACAAAGTCCAGGAATTAATATTCTGTAAAAATAGACCTGATGAAAATATCTAGAAAGTTGTTTTGAACTATGTGTTTATGTACCAAATGAAATATTACAAAGCTGTGGAGATTTGAGTTTGCTGGTGAAAAAACTAGCATCCCTCAAGATATTGGGAAAGTAACAAAGAGAACTGCATGTATTTTACTCAGATATCCCATTTCTTGGAAATGGCACAGCCTGAACATGCAGATTTCAGGCATGAAGTTGAAGGTTTAGGAGAGATAGGTTGCTTTATTTTCACTGAATTTCACTGAATTTTTAGAGTTGGAAGGGACCGTAGAGATCATCTAGTCCAACTCCCCCACCGAAGC
>BJBW01003862.1:37058-49687 GCA_004320125.1 Scolopax mira
ATAAGGTCTCCCCTCAGCCTTCTCTTCTCCAGACTAAAAAGTCCCAGCTCTCTCAGCCTCTCTTCATGAGGGAGATGCTCCGATCTTTGAATCATCTTTGTTGCCCTATTTTAACTATATTTTTCAAAAGCATTTTTTAACCCTCAGCTACTGCTATTGAATCCAGCTCCAGAAAAGACAAACCAAACTGAAAACAAAAATCCCAGGGGCCTCCTCTGGCTTCTGTTAATTGTCTGTGGGAGATTTGATTTCAATAGCGCAACTGGGTCTGGGGTTGTTTTCCAGCTGCTTGTTCAACGCCGGCTTACCCCGGAGCTTCTCCCCAGCGAGCAGGGCACATCAGCCTGCCAGCAAACGAGCCTGGAGGTCTGATGCCACCAGGGCTGTGGTACCAACAAGCATTGCTACTGCAGCCCCAGGGGGACCAGACCTCCAGACGTGCTTGCAGGGAGAGGGGGGAGAGGGGGGGGAGGAGGGAGGAAACTCCACATACTGAGCAGTTCCTCTGGAATAACCTGTGAGCAAAAAGGCAGGAATCCCTCTGGAGGCCAGCCCTTGAGAGCCCCTCCTGCCTGCCACACCACCAGGCTCTTTACCCTGCAGAGAAGGAGATTAGAGGATTATTATTTTTATTTCTTTTCTTCTTCTGAGTATGGTTCTGTAGCATGAAGGCTGTTTCTACACTTCAGCTCAGTATGTTGGCTTGCCCTCGTGGCAGACATCTATGATTCACCCAGCTAAACCAACCTCCCTCCCTCTCAGCTCTGTCTTTCCATCACTGTTGTCTTGAACGGATTCATATGAGCTTCATTGAGGGAAAAATGAAGCCCTTTAGAATCATAGAATGGTTTGGGTTGGAAGGGACCTTAAAGCCCCCAGCCATAGGCAGGCACACCTCCCGCTAGAGCAGGTTGCTCAAAGCCCCATCCAACATAGCCTTGCTTCTAGGGAAACAGTGCTGATTCAATAAACCAGGAAAAATTCACCTGTGCGCACAATTAATAGCACTAACAGGCACACACAGAACACCTTAAAAAATAATGAGCAAACATAACCCAAGAGAAGCTTTGCAGCATCTCTCAGGCACGAATTATGACTGTGATGTTGTGCAAAAAGGCCCAGAAGTATTTTGAGCTTGTTTTGGGTTAATTGTTTTTGCAGTCCCTGTTCCTAGAGTGAGAGTTTGAGCTGATCTCCCACCCCGAACTCCATTACTCCGTGTGCTTGCTTGTGCCCTCCCTCTCTCTCTGTGCTCTGCTGCGGTAGGATTTTGCTTCTCAAAATGCAGGTCCCTTTCTTCAAGCCGCCTGACATTTGCTGGTAGACTCAGTTACGTTGTTCCCCACTTCCCCCAGCCAAGCTGTGAGCACATCCCTCATTACAGGGTTAATTGCATCTTTTCCAGAGTTCCCACCCATCAGCAGCAGCTCTGTCTCTCTCTCTCTCTCTTCCATGGTGGATGCAGGTGTGTGCGAGAGCTGATCAGTGCTCACCGTGGTGGATCATTGTTTCCAGCCATATTTGGGGCAGATAGGAAGGGTTGGGGTTTTTTTTCAGAGTTAACACCAAATTTTCAAGAGAAACATTAAGTAGCAAGCAGTAAAATTTTATGGACTTTGTTGACCCGAACTGATGCTCCTGCTTTAAGTCACCGTGGCCACCTTAGTGGGAAATTCAGACCGTGCTTAAACGGGACCCGCGTTTCGTGAATCCTCCGGGGCTGACGTGGAGGGGTTTATTGCTGTGGGGTGGTGGGATTCACACTGTTACCACCTCCTCCTTCTCCCTGCAGGCCAGCGAGAAGCAGGTTCACTTCGTGGTGTGGAGGCAGAGCAGGCAGCAGCCCCCCGACATCCTGCAGGAGACAGGCTGGAGGTACGGCAGCCCCCAGCCCTGTGCCGCCGAGAGGAACAGCAAGGTGAGGGCATGGGCACTCACGTGGCTTCTCTGCTCTCCATGGGACAGGGAGGGCAGCTCAGCATTTCTTGTCTCAGGGTGTTACCCCTGGTTTCCATCACCAGAAGAAACCTGGTTTGTTTTGCAATGGAAACGTAAAAACTGTGCTCGTTATTTACCCACTGCTTCTGCCCTCTGGGGTGGGGAGGGCAGGAGAAGGTGAAGGGGGGTGGTGGGGCAGGGGGGTGACATGGACACAGCATCCTGGCCACTGGACACACACCCAGCACAGGGCAGTGTGCTCCAATGAAAATAAGAGGCTTATCTGAAGTTTCTCCATCTGGAGCAAAGTCTTCAGGGAAAAAGCTTTCAAGTGCTGGCCTGGGAGATTCCTATAAGCCGCTTGAAAATTAGGGTAATTATTAGTCTGTTGCTCATTACTTAAGAAACCTGTGCTCTGACCCAGCTGGCAGTTCGGTGGCTGGAGTCTCCATGGCTGCTGCAATCACTCTGTCCTTCTGTAGAGCTTTGTACCCCAAAACATGTTAGTTCTACTCTGGCAGCACCTGTCACTTACTCAGGGATGGGGGCTGCCAGGGCTGACGATGTGTAGCATGGCCAGACCCAACCCAGGACCATGTGGCACAGAGCCACCATCTCCCCCAGGTATGGCTCTGGCTATCAAACTCTCCCCCCCAGCCAGTTACATCATGTGTTTAGTGCTTTTATACTCAAATAGGCAGAGAGACCCTCGTTGTCAAATATGTGAGGTTTTAAAGCGGAAACCAACACAGCAAGAGCATTGAAAATACCTTTTCTGAGTTTACTCGATATTATCCTGCCTATAGACAGGACAAGGTATGGCCTTGCAGGGCCTGGATTTGCTTATTTCACTAAATCTAAAGTAAAGCGCCTGGCTAATTTACGTTAATCACTCTGAGTGTCACCACTTAGGCAAACCCCTTGTGAGCTGGTCCACCCGTGCCAGGGGGGCATCAGGGAGGTGGGCAGGCAGGGCTGCTTTCAATCCATCCCGCCTGATGGGCAGCCAGATGTGTCCTTAGAGGGACCTTTGGACTGAACCAGCTGTCAGAGCGGGTGCACAGCTGTCAGCCAGGAGACAAGCCTAACTCTGCATTTTACAAATGCTTAAAGATGCCCATTTTTTTCAGGTTTGGGGTTTGTTTGGTTTTTTTAAATTACATTATGCAGTGTTTTTATGTGTAAAGAAAAAAAATATACTAGTGTCTATTCACCTGTTTTAAGTTTTCCTTTTCCACCCAGTCACAATCGTTAGGTGTGACTGGATCAGAGGGAGTTAAACCAGAGAGCAGAGTCAACCCTCGGTAGCAAACAGTGCCCAACTAATCGCGCATCTGCAAGGCATTACTTCCTAATGAAGTAATGATTTCCCCAGGGAGATATGTGTAGGACAGCAATTAGCTGGGTGTTGCTACTGTACGACTTCGAGTGAAGCTCCAAGCACCTGCTAGTTCTGCCACGTTGATCTGATTAATTGATACCACATGGGATTATTTGGGTACACGACTTGTCTTCTGTAAACTGCCCTAATACTTATTTTCTCTGCCTGTACCCGGTGGTGTTAAAATGGGAATTCCTCGTAAATCCACCATTATTTTGGGTATCTGTGAGACTGAAGGGCCAATGTTGGCCTTGCAACAGTCCTTTAAAGACTAATGAATCATCTTTTTTTGGATAGGTCACAGCTTTTAGGGGGATTTACAGATTGCCACAAGAGATGGGCACTGCATCAGTGCATAAGTGGGTGTGCTGCTGTGGGCTTCTGTCCAGTGCCACCATTTGGGTGCTTTCCAGGAAAGATCACAGCCAAAAAAAAAGATCACAGCCAAAAAAAAAAAATAAATTCTGAGCTGTTTCTGGCCCCCTGTAGCTTTGTGTGTGTGCAGTGGAGGGCTTATATTAGAGAAAACGCTCTGGCAATAAATCAGGAGATCCAAACAGCTGGAGGAGACAATGAGATTCAGGGACTGGGAGCTTTTGGTCTGATACAATCATTACTGGAGTGTTATTTGCCCTTTTACAGGGTATGAGTGTGTCAGTTTGAATTTCTCATGCATCTTTGCTGAAGGTTTAACTGAACGTCAATTTACAATTCAAGTTCTTTAAACTCTAGGCTTTGGCAGACTTAAAATGTTATCTGTTGTTAAATGGCCATTAGAGGAGGAGTGATGCTCGCGTGTCCCAGCACAGCTCCTGCCCCAAACCCAGGCAATGCTTGTTGGATGGACTTTGCTGTCAAGGGGGCTTGCTGTGTGGTTTGATGAGTCTGCTGTCAGTGGGATTGCTTTATTACGTGTGGTTGATAGGGAGATTGCTCGGAGTTCTGATTAATTTTGAGCTGTTTCTTTGGCCCCTGAGCTCACTGCAAGAGGTGACAGCAGGTCAGGAGCGCTCTCCTGGAGGGAAGCAGCTCTCACTGCAGAGCATGTGTGTAAACGTGGGCTGAAATCTGCTCCCAAGCCGTGGCTGTACTCAGCACCAAGAACAATCTCCACCCTCCAGCAGCTGTCTTGCTTGTTCGACAGCTCGGGAATGGCTTTTGGCCCAGCCCGTTGCCCCCCGTGACAGCCCCCTGGCTCCATCTGGACAGCCTGAGGAGTCAGCTCTCTTTCAGCCCAATGCCAATGGCAATCCATCAGCCCCACAGCCAGCCAGGCATGGTGGAGGAAGAGGGAGGATGGTCTGTAGCGACCACGTCCTCCTCCTGTGGCGGCGGTGATGCCGGGTGTATGGTGTGGCTGCTCTCCCCAAGCTGTCTCCCTGGGCACAGAGCTCAGGGGGGGGAGGCACGGCCCAAAAAGCCCTGGATGCAGAAAAGAGGAGATGTCAGGAAAGCTTTCTTGTGCAGCCGAGGTTGTTAAGCCGGGCTGCAACACATAAACGGGCCAGATTTGATTCCTTTGAAGTCAGTGGGAGCCTTGCCATTAATTAAATAGCACTTGCTTTTAATTGGAATGGCTTCCTTACTCCTTTCTAACAAATTGCCTAGCACTTAAAACAAATCTGTTGCCCTGTTGCTCCAGCAGGCGATGTTTCCTGACCATACGAGCAGGTTAGCCTTCAGGTGAAGTACATTTTCCAAACAGATCCAGCTACATCTCTTGCCTGCAAGACACGTGTCCAGGCTTTGATGTTGTGATCATCGGCTGTAAATATTTATTTTCCAGTAAATATACAGAAAAGGACGAAAAGAAAAAAGAGAAGGAGATGAACTGTTATGTTTTTCTTCTCCTGACCTCCGAGGTCACTTCAAAATGACAGAGAAGGACAATTGTTTAGAAGAGAATGCATTGAAATGCAGTCGCTGATAAACATTGCCTTTTAACTGGTTTACTCATTATCAGTCATACCTCCAAGAAAGCTCTACTTGTGTTTACTGGGAAAGGTTTTACTTTGCTTTCATCACTGCCTTCCTCTCAGCCCAGTCGCCCCAGTTCCTTTCTCTCTGCAACCACGTAAAAAATGACATGTGGAAGAGCAGCTTCAAAGGAAAACTGGTCCTACAAGGCTGAACATACAATGCCAGTGCTTTTATGATTCTTTACTGCAATGTAAGGGACCATTTGTTACTAAGCCCTGCTCTGAAATCTGCTTCTCTCTGCACCGATTCCTCAAAACCAGAGCATTGACCCTAATTATCCCCTAATGTTTTTCGTGTCTGAGATGTGACGGACACTGCACAGATAAAGGAAACTCTCTGAACACTTGGAGCTGTCAGTCTAATTCCAATTTCATGTTTTGCTACAAAATTTCAGACTGTATTTTTGTGAAATTTAATGGCACCCTTATCCCACGTGCTTCAGGCAGTGGCCTTTTCCTGATGGAAAGCTATTCCTTCTCCAAGGGAAAAAGGACGATATTTTTGCACAAACCTGGATGAAACATTAAGTTTAGTTTGCACAAAGATAGAACTACTGCGTTTAAAATATTTGCACCTTAAAGACAAAGGTGAAAGGTAAAAAATATTTGGACTAGAACATTTATATATATATTTTTTTTTTAATAGGGAATATTGTAAAATCTCCAGAAATTTTGAGGCTTATTTGCAAGCTACAAGCCAAATTGTTCTGACACATTGCCTGTGTTCTGCATGGATCAGATGTGATATGTTCAAACAACTATATCGGTTTTGGTTTTGTCCCAGTGACTAACAGAGATCTTTTCCACTGAGTTCTTTGCCTTTTTGCTCCTGGAGCTCTCTGGCAGCCACTGTTCTTCTGCTCTAAGATCTAGAGATCTTTTACTAAGTTGCTAAAAGGTTCTGGGCCTTGTTATCGATGTTGAATCACAGAAATGCTGGTGCGGAGATAGTTCCACTGAATGTATCCTTAAAAAAAACCCCACAAGACAAAGGTATAACCTGCCCTACTCCCATAAAAACTTCTTGTCACTGTTTTCCTTTGCCCATTGTTGTTACTGTGGGAGCAGCTGTGGACGTGCCTGCTCCACTTTCTGTGCTGCTGGCCCAGGAATCGAGGTGGAATATCTTTGTGAGATCTCAGATTTCTAAGAAGAGATTAATGGGGCTTTAAATGAGTTTTATAGATTTATAGACTACTTTTCCATATTGTAAATGTGAAGTAACACTTGTGAATGAGAAGGTTGGTTTTGGTTTTTTTTTAATATACATTTGAAGAGTATTTATCAGCACACTGTTATACCTACATATGAGACTGGAATGGATGGTGCTATTTCTGCACAAGGGGTGGGGATCTTCAGGAGTTGATGCCAGGAACACAGCTTATTAAATACTTGAGGAAATCAAAGGGATTAACACTTAAATCCAGATTTTCTGGAGAAGCATTCCTGTCTCTCTCAAGCTCTTCTGTAAGAGGTGGATGCATTTTAAACGTGCCATTCAGTTCCCAGGTTTTGTTGGAGAGTGTGTTGCCTCTCCATCCTGAGGCTGCCTGTGAGTTTGTTTCACCCTCGCTCATACAATAGTTATTGCCTGACATGTTTGTAATTTTTTATTTTCAGGAGGAGGAATAAGGGGATGACCATCCTCAGATGGTAGAGGTGGCTGTCCCAAAGTGACCTTTTAAGCATAAGTAATAGGAACAGCACCCTGGATGCTGCTGGTTTTTGACTCTATAACTGTCCTTCTCTTTCACTGAACAGAAGCACATATTCTTCAAGTGTATTCCCACCAATTTATACAGAAACACCGAAACCTGGAAAAGCAAATGAAGTGTTTATCTTGTAATCTGTCCCCAGGAGTTGTATTCCTTTAACCCAGGTGGACCATTTCTCATTTAACTACACAGATGACGTTCAGACTGCGAGCAGCAAGCTAAGAACCATGTCCTGAGAGTCAAAGATATGAGGGCCACTAGTGATATTAACATCACGAGCATTTTTTTTTTAATTTTTTTTTTTTTAATAATCAGATTCCTTGTTTACATTTCAAAGATCTGCTTCTCAACATTAAACCACTTCTGACTTTGGTGAGAGCAATGCCTGACTTCTAATTCTTAAAGCACGGATTATCTTGGCGGCAGCTCTGACTCCGCAGATGCCTAAGCCCCAGAGAGAGTCCTGGCTGCCATCTGGCCAGGCGTGGCAGGTGGCTGGGAAGTGCTTTGGGTATCCCCTTAATGAATTCTCTAACCTTTTCTCCATCACAGAGCACCCTTCACACCGTCACCTGTCACGAGAAGGTGGTGGCTGTCCGGAAAGATCACACAGAATCACTGGGAATGACCGTATCAGGCGGAGCATCTAACCGGGAATGGGATCTGCCTATCTACGTGATAAGTGTCGAACCTGGAGGAGTTATCAGCAGAGACAGCAGGATAAAAACAGGTAAAAAAGAGGGGGATTTTTGAGAGCCTGCTTTAATTAGAAGGCATCCTTTGAAAAACAGAGGGATAGTAACAAAACCTCACGCTCTGACATCTTCAGCCATCCCATTAGATTTTGGGATGCATCAGATTAGAAAGTCTTAAGTCAGTACCAGAAAGGAATAATATGCAGCAGCAGCAACCATCTCTGCAAAGTGGAATGTAGGCATATTCTGGTAGGGGACAAAAAAAAGTTTAAAAAAAAAAAAAGTTTTTCGCAGGAAAATGAGCTTGCACCACCATCTCCTCACTACTGAAATCTTCACTGTGCAGTCTGCGTGGGTTTTTAATGTAAATTTTTTCTGCTTGTTTGTCATATCATTCATGGTTTTGAAAGAAACATTCATCAGCAGAATTCCCATCATATATGAAGTAATGTTAGTGCCTTGTGGCTCAATATCGTGTCTGGAAACGTCGGCTTCGTAACTCCATTTGGCTCTTGATGCAAGAGGGTGATAAAATTAATAGCTTCTCCCCCTCTGCATGAATAAGACAAGGAGCATACTTTATCAGGGGGTTTTGCAGGAATAGGTAGGCAGTAGAGGAATTGTGAAACTCTCGGTTTTCAGAATGTTATGTTTCTAAGAGACGGGTACCATGGTACCATGCATCCAACAACCACACAGCTCCCTGTCCCTTTGCCCTTCATCCCCTACGCCCAGCTTCAGCCCAGAAGCTGGAAGGAAATCCTGAGTGTGAGAGAAGTGGAGGCTCCCAAAAGTGGGGCAGAATAGCTGCCGAGCCCCGTGAGCCACCCTCCCTTTTGCAGGAGCTATGGCTGCTCATCAAAACCCATGTAAGAACATGACAACAGGAGCCAACCAGCAGGTTTTCCCCTTTCCGCCTGCTGGGAAATGACTGCCTCTCAGTGGGATACATTTTCCAAAAAAAAAAAAAAAAAAATCATTGTGAGGCAGCATGGAAAATTCAGCCTAGTTAATTTGATAAAATTAGAAACAAATGAATACGCGATGTTATAACAGCTCCATGGGCCTCCACGGTTCAGAGAAGCCCTTAGGCTGGTGTCTGTCTCATGGGGGCAGACCGTGAGGTTAATGTCCATGTCCCACTGCCTGGGCTGAGGGTGAATACACCCCCTGCCTGAAGGAGCATCCAGGGGGAGCACAGAGGGCACCCAGGGAAGCCCTGGCGTTGGGATGTGCTGTGGAAGCAGCCGGAGCACTCGGCACCGCGGCTGCTCACTTGGCACTGGTGATGCCTTTATTGTTCTCCCTGGAGAGATTGAGGTCAGCTTCGCATTTTTCTCTGAAGCTGCTGTGCCTACGTTAGAAAGAAGGCACACAGAAAGCTGTGTTTTGGCTCGGGGTCGTTCAAACAGGCATTAACATTAAAATAACGACATGTTATTCCGCAAAGCAAGCTGTACAGAGAGCCAGCTGGAGCGGAGGGCTGGGAGAAAACCACCTTGGAGCTTTCAAGCTCAGGCCGAGTAGAAAAGTTGTTAGCTAGACGTGGAGACCTGGACTAGCACCCAGGTGCCCCTTACCAAAACTTGTGGGCACTGCAGGGCCCTGTCTGTGCCATCCAGCTCCAGATGCAGGACGTGAGGTGACAGGAAACCAGGACCAAAGCCTCGGTGATGCTCCTGTGCAGGGGGATCTGGCCTCTTCCCTCATGCCTGTGGCATTTTTACCAGCATATGCTTCACATCCACGTTAAACGATAGGATTAACAAACGACAAGCTCTTGGCCCTGGCTTTGGCTCGCTCGTGGGGATGAGGATGGGGTCCTGGAAACACTTGCAGGGGTTTTTTAATCGTCTTTTTTATGGATCTCAGGTGACATCCTCCTGAACGTGAACGGGATCGACCTGACGGGGGTCAGCCGGAGCGAGGCCGTGGCCCTGCTGAAAAACACCAACTCGTCGGTGGTGCTCAAAGCCCTGGAGATGAGAGCGTGTGACACCCAGGAGGAGCGGGGCCACCTGCCATCCCCCGAGGCCACACAGGCCACCTCCGAGAGCAGCGAGTGGTCGCCTTCCTGGGTTATGTGGCTGGGGCTGCCACGGTAAGTCCAGAGATTGCGTCGTCTTGCTGAAGGGGAGTGGGAGGAAGGATTTGTATTTTCTGGCAATTCTTTCTTTTGGCTTGATTCATTGCACTGAATCTTAATTAAATCCAGGCTCTGTCGCAGGCTTGACTCTAAATACCTCCCTTTTGTAAACGGGTATGTGCCCAGGGAAAAATAGACACGTAGGTCCCCTTGAGAAGGTAGGAAAAGATCCCGAATGGTTCCAGTCTTGAAAAACAGATCTGGCACTTAGGGAGCGAAAGGCAAAGCCTGCAGGGATACAGGAGCTTCCTGAAACTGGGGTCTCAGCTCGACCACCCTGCAGAAGGCAGAGCTACCCCTCCTGCAGCTCTGGAGCCCTTCTCCCCCTCCAAACCCAGCTGCGTTGTTTGACTTTGCCCAGATGTTGCAAAGAGCGTGCAGTTGGCCGGTGTCTCCGAATCACCTCTTTTAACCCCACCCCTGGGTGGAAGAAGTGCTTTTGTCATGCGGGGGAAGCAGCTGGGCTGTCCTTTCAGCCAGGGAAATAAAAGCCACATTGCCTGCCCCTGGGTTCTCCCCCGAAGCCCTGGGGTGCAGGATGGAGACCCGCAGCTCCAGCGGCCTCACCCTAAGCCCTTCCCTCAGGACACGCGGCGAGTCCGTCCCTCAACAGAAGGTTTCAAGCCTTTGGGGCTTGAAATTTGGTACCCCGTTTTAAGGCGTGAGGAACTCAGCTTGCAGATTACTTTTGCCCATTCTCCTAACCCTGGCAGCACTTCAGAGTGTCTTTGTCTTTTCGGGGAGGGCATGGTCTGCAGACCAGGTGGGCTTTTGCTCTAGGCACAGTTTCAGGACTCCTCTTCATTTCCCAGGCTCACGTACCAAATTAGATGGTTTGGTTCCTTCCCTCTGGCTTGAGCTGTTTTGAGCTCGTTCACCTTGCAGCAAGGACTGCTGTGATGGCCAGATGTGTCCCAGGGCTTGGTCTGAGGCTAAGGGCTGTGTAACATGTGCTGCACTGCAGAGCAGAAGGCAGGTTCTGTGTGTGTCACTCACAGATGAAAGGTTCTTCCTCCAGTGGAGAGGTCTATGTCCTTATTCCTGTGAAAGGAAAGCAGTAAAAAAGAAATAGCAGTAAATGTCTGGTCTGTAACTTGCTACCCTGGGCAATGGTAAACTTCTCTCACCCAGTCTCACTGCAGACAGGCAGGCCCGGGGGGGGGTCCTTGCTCCTGAGTCATTTCTTCTACACTGGAGCACAGGTAATTGCTCCCAGCAGAGAGAGCGCAAACTCGAGGCCTTGTAGATGCTGCAATCTTCAGTGCTGAGTCTTGCCTTTCATCTCCACCCCTTGTTAGATGGGGTGAAAAAATTGCACCTGCCTTCACCTGGCCTAATGCCATCTTGGCTCTGCTATATAGAAAACCTGGGCTGCTTGGTCATTATCTTCTACCCACAGCTGCATGAAGTCCTCATGTCCTCAGTAAGGTGATGGAGATGAAGGACAGAGCTCTGTAGTACTGCAGACTTGCATTCTGCTTTGAGTTTCAGGAAGAAAAGGCATTTTAAAAGTGGTTTCTGAGCTCACTCTGTCACCCCAACCCTCGAAGGTTGTGTGTGAAGCCATTCCTACCCCCTTGGTCTGAAGGAAAACCAGCCCCAGTGTCTGGAAGCTCTTTGTAACTGCGACCTTGGGCACAGAGCACAGTGTGGCCAAAGCATAGAAGGGGATCAATGCTAATTAGACATGACAGTAACAATCTTTATTAGTAGCTGGTTGGTTGAGTAGAGGTGCGAGGATGAGGTTTGAGTTGCTCAGTAGGTATTATCAGACCCTTTGGTCTTCCCCAGGGGGTCAGTGTGCTGACCCTCTTACTCTGTACTGATTCTCCAGGGCCCACACCAGACATCTGGAAAACCTTTTGGGGAGTTTCTGGGGAGACATCTGGAGAACCTGGGGAGTTCTCTCCCCAGGATCTGTACCACAATAACTCATTTCCCTCCAGCCTGAGCATTTAACCTTTCTCTATCTGGCTTTCTGTTGGTTTTTGGCAAGGATCACGTCCCACTAGACCTCAAGGTATTGCCCACAGCCTCGTGTGCTTTCTAGGCAGCTACAGAAAATTGTTCTCTGTCCAAATGCATGTCTGACAGGTCCATCTTAGTAAAGATGCCTGATGTGCTACTATGGGGCAAGACGGATGGTGAAGATTCACCTCCCTTAATTAAGGCTGTGATGACATTTGTAAAGCTATACTGTTAGGGAGGGCAGAGGGACTGCTCCAAGGTGTGTAAGTCTAAGAAAGTTTGGTACAGCTGATGGAAATGCAGAAATGTCAAAATCATGACTCTATAGGATCATGCAAGGTATGTTGGAAGATGGACAGGATGGAGGAACACCTACATGAGGAAAGCTGAGCAAGGTAGAAAAGGCAGTAATGCTGGTAGGCCAGGAATGGGCACGATTGGAAAAAAAAATATCAAAAGCAAAAAGAGGTGGATGGGTGGTGGTGGAATCTTTAAATTCCACTGAGAAGGAGAGATGTGGCTCTAGGGCAAGCCATGGCAGTGCAGTGTGAGTGTCTGCTCACAGCAAGCAAGGTGGGGAGCAGAGAGGCAGCCTGAGATATCACAGCTCAGGAATCCAGGGGATTCCTTGGGCTCAGGAAACCAAGAAAGGAGAGCCTTCCCTTCCACGTTCAAAAAACACAGATTTTTGATGAAAAATCCTGTGAAGGATGGTCCCATAAAATGTGCTGAGTTGAGGTGAATGTTAGGGGATGTCTGCAGACCTCTGTCCGTGACTTAGGAAGTAGAAAATGGGCAAGTGTCAAT